>VXBU01016504.1:879722-937986 GCA_013400315.1 Bombycilla garrulus | reverse complement strand
GTTCCCTGCCCTTTTCCCGGGGGCCCAAAGCCTTTTTTTTTTTTTTTTTTTCTTTTTTTTCTTTTTTTTTTCCTTTATTCCAGCCAAAGCTCACTTTTCAGCCAGGTCAGTCTTATTCTCCACCAGTTCATCTTTTGGCACATGGGTATGTCCTGATTTGAATATTCGGTAGGATTCTTACAGCAAATACAGTTTTAAATTACTTATGAAATAACCAATAGACATTTGGTTTTCCTACCCAAGCAAAAGCCTTGGAAATCATCATTGCACTTAAAGATGAAGACTGATTCATCCATAAATCAAGCACTGGTTTCTAACATCCCAGCTGTGGATGGGAGGCTTCCCAAAGCTTGCAGATTTTCTCCAGCACCTCTCTGAGGATGAAAAAGGAGCCTTCCTCCTCTAAGTCAAGCCAGCTTCTCTTCTTGCTGCTGTGGGAACAGCTGGAGGGAGCAGTAAGCCAGCTGTGCTGTGAGGACAGGACTGGTTACACCCTGCAGCTCAGCTCTCCTGCATCCCCAGCTCTCCTGGTCACTCACCCTGCTGCAGCACAGCTGACAAAATGGGAAAAAACATCTCATTGTCAGCCAGGGTTCATACCTGCTCAGCATGTCTTCACTCCAAATCTGCTTTGTCTCCAAAAAATCTGTCATCTGCTGGATCCAAACTGCTCAGGAGGAACGGCAATGGGTCCCTTGGAGGGATTTCAGCCAAGCCAGAAAGGATGGTAGGGAAACGCTGTGCTTGCTTTTCATATCTGTTAGTGAAGTAAGAATGATTACTTACTTCTCTTTCTCCTGCTGTGTTCAGACTGTAGATGGTATGTTTGCCTGCTTGCATCATGGTATTAGGTTTTACAGCCGTTTCCTAGCTTCCATTAGAGTTATTGTGCTTGATGGAAGATCAGAACAAATGTTCTCCTCAGCAATTAATTGGCCTCCTGACATTTACTTTAACTTTATTGTTGGTGCCTACCATGCCCTCGTAACGGAGCAGGGGAATAAACTTGCCAGTGCAATTGAATTATGCACTGCTACCTGGGTTATTTCTAGAGTCAAGCAGTAACAGGAAACAGAAGGATCCACTTTGGACACATTGCATCATCTTGGTCATGAGGTCAAGCGTTCAGTCTCAGCCTGTTTGTTTTGCCTCTTGCCTTCATCAGTGCCATCCTTAGCACAGCATGTGACTTGCCTGAAGACATCTCTTCCCTGCTGCAGCTTTGAGGTGTGGGTGCTGCCTGGCAGGACAGGCACTGCTATGCTCAGCTTCAAGCCTCTGGAAGAGAGGAGGCCTCTTTTGTAGTGGAACAGAAAACTTTGTGCCCTTTACAAATGCACAAAAAGCCTCAATATAAAGCGCGTGCCACCCATGCTCTCCTGAGGGGCCTGGATCACATTCTCTTAAAGAGCAGGTGAACCTTAGGATTCGTAGCACCTTCCTCAGGTCTTGTAGATCTGCTTGGGTGTGTGTTACAGGGAGAGAGGTTTTGTGGAGGATATCCCCACATCGTCGTGTCCAGGTCTGAGGGTACAGTTGCAGTCCTGATGACAGCACGAAAAAATCCTCCATCCAAGTTGCTTTTGGCAGTCTGTTTTCAGAGCACCATCATGAATTGGATGGAGCAGATGCCACAGAGGGTGGCTAATTAAAGGGTCATTAAATGCATTTAAGTTGGTCAGATACCGTGGTTTCAAAGCCACTTTTTCAATGTTCTCTAGGTCTGCTGTTCTCTATGCAGAGCATTGTCTCTTCTTGCAGGCAGCTGGCAAAAGGACAAGACGAAAGCTGTGCCAGGGGAGGTTTAGGTTTTTGCATCAGGAGGCATTTCTTCATGGAAATGGTGACTGGGCCTTGGATTGGGCTGCCCAGGGAAGTGCTGGAGTCGCTGTGTCTGGAGGTGTTTAAGTAAAGGCTGGATGGGGTGCTCAGTGCCATGATCTAGCTGACATTTTGGTGTTTGGTCATAGGTTAGACTTGGTAATCACAGAGGTTTTTTCCAACCTAAATGATTCTGTGATTCAGAAGAAAAAAGGACAGGATGGTAGATATGCTCTGAGTCTTTTCTGTGAATGCACACACACGTATATTGAAACTCCTGCCAGGGAAGGAAGAATGCCGTGATGGCTTTGCAGTGTCAGAAGTTAGCTCACAGCCCCTCTTACAGCCTTGCTACCTGACTGCTGGCAGCTAATGGTGCCTGGGAAACCTGTCAGGTGTTTGTTCCTCCAGAAAACAGCATCAACTTCATGGTCTTTCCAGCTGACCAGTTCATCTGTACATTACTCTTTTTAAAAATCATAGTTCAGTCTTTCATGCCATCTTTTTATTTTTTACACCAGTTTGCCTCTTCCGAAGGCTGCAGGAAAATACTTTTGCCTTTATGACTACTGGTATTGTAGTTCATCTGCTCCCTTCTCAGCATATTTCTTATTTCTTCTGAATTTTCCTCCCTAAATACATACTTCTTTTTTTGCAATTTGTCTTATTTTTATTCTACTGTCCACTTTCCTCTTCTGCAGTTGGGTTTCCTCTGAGAGAGGTAGGGCTGAAACAGTGAGCCCTGATGCAGGAGGGTCTTTCTTTGTCTTTCCAGACAAAATTCCCCACTTCTGTTTCTTGGCATATATGAAACAGGCAGGAGAATACGTCCTCTCGAAAGACTATTATTTCTCAGTCTTTTCACTCATAAGAATGTGCAAGATAGTGGCACAAACTCAGAATATGTTAGCATGGTGTTGCAGAGGGATTTCAGGTGTGCTAATGGTCGTTTGTAAGTCTGGCCTGAATCCTGTCTTCCCAAATGGAAGAGGGGAGCAATTTTTTGGCAGACCTATAAAACTGTGTTTTCTGTGTTGGCATTGTTGGCAAGAAACATGTTTTCACTCCTTCAAATTAGCATTCCAAGACTGGTTTTAATCAGATTGTGAAAGGTAAAAAAAAAATATAGGCAAAAAACACACAGAAACCAGAAATTTGGTTTAAAATTTGTTTGAGCAGAATGTTTTCTTTTATCCCAGAATCCTGTTTAGCTTTTAAATTAAATTTTTTCACAATTAAGGTAGAAAATGTTAAAAAATAGTCTCATACCAGGGAGAGATATATTAATTTTAATTCCCTTTATTGTTCTCAAGCCTCCCAATAGAAAGGTCAGTTACTTGCCTCCAAGCATCAGCTTGAGCCGTGGAGAACCTCCAAGGGTTATTCCTGTATGCTAATGTCACTATGTCAGTGTTGGGGTTAAATAATATTGCATGTTTTGGAAGAAATAAGAAAGATCTCATCTTTCATACAGCAATAATGAAGAGAAAGATGTGGAGAAGTAATTTATAGAAAGGAAATAAGTTACTAATGCATCCTTGTGGATAGCAGCAAACTTTGCTGAGCATTCCATAGAATTAACCAAAAAAAAAAACCCCAAACAAACAAAAAGAAGTTCAGTTATGTTGTTACAAGAGACCAGATACTTATCTTAGCCCTGGAATATTCAGCCAGCCTTTGGGACTCATGAGAGAAGTTGGGTTTGACAGCACTGCATAGGAGACACTTCCGTTTCAGTGGAAAAAGCTCAAAAGAATCACGGAAATCAGCATTGATGTGTCACACAGCCATCATTCTAGACAGCCCTCTCATGCACATGGCCAGAGTGGAAAGAGTGTCTCAGCACTGCTGTAGTGACTTGCAGCTGCACGTTCTGTGTGACCGTGTGTAGGTGTGGAATTATCAGTGCTAGGTTGCAGTTTCATTGCCTGCCAGCCAAAAACATTTTCCCAGAAGAATGGCCCATCTGTGTTTCAGGAAACTTGGGTGTATGAGATAACTTTGGGTAAATACTCCTATGTCCCACTAGTTCACAGAGTCTCTGTTTTAGTCTGCCTTTTCCTTGGGCATTTCTTCCATTGCTGCCTATTTTATGTGTTATTTATTTGGCCACAGTATAATTCCTCTGATTTTCAATTTTTAGGGTCAGTCCAAGAGAAAAGGAAAAGGGTTAATAAGTGACCAGCCTGCATCACTTTTACAGACAGATCAGAACAACAGCAGCCTGCAGGGAAGGAAAACTCTTGTGTTTGCCTTTGTAGCAGCTGAGCAATTTTCTCTGAGCGTGCCAGTTTGCATAGGTGTGTGGTCCAAGGGAAAATGTGAGCATCAAATATTGGGTAGTGGGGTTTTTGTTTTTCTCTGATGTATCTGTAAAAAATATCTTGAATTCCCGCAGTTTTCTGCAGAGCTTACACAAACACAATGTGTCATGATACATGCTAAGCTCCCGCAATGAGCTGCAGGAAAATGTTGAAATTGATTTCTTTATGTAAAGGGATTTGATGCAGTCATTCTTTCAAGTTCTGAGAGCCAACAGCAGAGGTCAAAATTCAGCCTCTGTGCTGATACATGGCCTCCTTCAGCTGCTTAGGAGAGCAGGCAGCTGTAAGAATAGGATCTGGTTTCTATGGCATTAGTCTTCTGTGTAACAAGAAAGAAATAATTCAGTTTTTGAATATATCTTATCGTTGCTCTAATGGGAAGAACAACACATTATCTCCTTTATTTATCTTCTCTGTATCATCATATGCGTTAATTCTCTGAAGACGAGCATATGAACATCTTGAGTTAGATTTCATTAAATCAGATCGGCTTTTGCTGTCAAATTGATGGAAGTAAGTTATTCATTTATAACTTGGCTAATTGATTTACAGAGAGCTAGAAGCTCAGCCTATAATCTTTCTCTAGAATCTTGCTTTTATAATGAGCACCAGAAAGTGAGGGAACAAGAGAAATATCTGATTTCTAGCGTTTGGTAGATAAGACAATTGAAAATTCATATGAAGAACCCAGCAGAGTTTGCAATTGAGCCTGACAGAGGAAGTAGGAACTTCATTTATGTGTCATCCTGTATAATTTCTCCTTGTCCCAGGCATATGCACATGGATTTGCATTCCAGATCACAGACTGGTAGATAATGAATAAATGACCAGCAGGCCTCAGTGATATTTTTGTAGTGGGCTGTTCATGAAAAGGAGATGGAGCCAGCTGTCCTGTCCCAAATCCCCATGGCACAGAAGAGGAAAGGAGTACGAGATAGGGAGGGGAAAACAGAACAAGAAGGGGGAAAAAGCCACTGGGAAAAAGTGAGTTTTCCAAATGATTACACAGTGAATTTCCCTATAGGTTATTTGTGAGTTTGTGACTCAACTAGATGATACAAGTCTTTTAGTAGAAGATTCAGCCAACCAACCTGCTGGCTTTTCCCTTCTAGCGGGCCTCTGCTTGAGCCTTTTGCTCTAGAGTTTGGATGCTTTTACATGTGCTGAGAGTCAGTGGCTAGTGTGGCAAGTGATGCTAAGTGGTAAATTAGCACCTGATTATTAAATCAATAAGTTGGAAATTGTGAAGTTTTTGCTCTGGTTTTTCTGAGTTATGTCATCTGGTTTTGCTCCTTTCAGAAGGAACTCTTCTGTGGAGAAGTTGTAAAAAAAATAATCTCTTTGCTATCATATAAACTTCTGGAACCAGAAACTGTTTTTTTTTTGACAGGAGAGGCTACTTACATGGTTTGTTTTTTTCAAGTGGCACAGTAAGCCAATGGGGCAAGCTAATTAAAGCCCTCCTTAGCATGGAAATCCCATGGAAAACAGTAAAAAGGAGAAGAAATTGTTGAAGCCACCATGGTTTACTGGAAAAACCATACTAAAAAAACTATTCATGATCAAACCACAAAGACTCTTCTTGTAGTTGACATCTTGGGAAATGCTTCTATTCCTCCTTCCTTCCCCTCTCCTTCATCTCTTTTCCTCTTCTTCTTGAGGGGAGTTGACCTGCTTAACGCCGCGGGGTCGGAGCGAGCAGCAGCCGGGGCCAACCTTTCCCTCTGCTTCCTCCCCGGCAGATGAGGTCGGGGGAGATGGCCGCCAACATCGCACGGGAGCTGGCGGAGCACACGCGGAGCCACCTGTACGCCGGCGACATCGCCTACTCCGTGTCCGCCATGGTGCAGCTCGTCAACCTGCTGGACGTGCAGCTCCGCAACCTGACCCCCGGCGGGAAGGACAGCGCCGCGCGCAGCTTGAACAAGGTGAGAGCGGCGGGGCCTTCTCAGGGATAGCCTGTCACCTAGCCCAGAGGCTGCTTAGCTGCATTACAACAGCGTGGTTTCTGTGCCCATGGTTTAAGAAGAGTTATTAGTGCTTTTGTCATTTCCAGAAGTAGGTGGAATCACTACATAGCGCTAAAGGTGCTGGGAGTTGCCAGTTGTAGGAGAAAATATGAGCTGTGGGCTCTGTAAAATCGCATTTAAAGCTGAAGGTTTCCTTAGTGAAGGGCCCTCTTCATCACTGAATCTGGTGTAAACACGTGGGATAGGACTTAGCTAGGATTCTGATGGTGAATCGTGTGGGCCTGGTTGTCAGGACAAATCGCAGCTGGACCCTGGTGACTATGAGCACATGGTTATATTGGCCACCTAGTTTAAATAAGATGCAGAATTTTGCTCTCAGTTGCATATCAGGCTCTGACAGTTCTGGCATTCATGTAAGCATGAACAGAACTTGGTCCCAACATTATATGTGATCCCAGCTAAACCTGAAATTTCTTCAGTGTTTTATGAAGAGAAACGCTTCTCAGAGAAGTAACATGGTCTTTTTTTCTTGTAAGTTATTACTGTAAACTGATGCTGTTTTAAATGCAAAGCGCTTTGGAGTTGGTTGAGATTTCAGTTGCATGGGAGCTGAACTCCTGCATCTCATGTGCATTGCATGTGCTGTGAATTGGGTTATCATGATGCTTTTAATAGTGCTGCTTCCAGCCATTTTGTAACAATGTAGGTAATAAATATATTAACTGTTACATCAGCATAACATTATTTGTTATAATCATACCATGGTTCTTTGTTGAAATTATGGTGATGTCTGACAATATTGGGTAAAGCCAGCAATTAATGTCACCTACTAACGGGTTTCGTGGTTGTAGTGCGCTTGCTCTTCTGGATGCGTCCCAGCCACACCCAACATTTTGTCAATTCAGCTTTGCAAGCACATACTTTTCATCTTTGTTTTTATCTCACCTTATGATATTTGTTTCAATTACACAAAATGGGTTGTATCATGGGGGCAGGAATGAGTTACTAAAGGGGAGGGGAAGACTGGACAAGGCAGAGCTCCTCGGCTCGGCTATCACCCCTGGGGTCCCCACTGTAAGTTTCTTCCCGTTGCCATCAGCTTTGCACAAGTAACTTATACAAATCAATTGCATTCCACATTAAAATTCTGGACCACGTGAAGTCCTGCAAAACAGCGATGTGAGTCAGTGATCCAAATGACAGGCTCAGTAATTTACTTGCTCTCATTCCCCACTTAATTCTTTAGAAGAGCAACTGCTCTGTGTTCATTTAAGAATGCATGAATTCAACTTGGAAGTAGTATTGGGCAAACAAAAGGCAGCAGAGTTACTGCTCCATTTTCCCCTTCACTGATCAAGAGTATTTAAAAAAAAATAAAGGAAAAAAGTAATTTTCAAGGAGTTTTGTTTAGTGCTGTTTAGTCAGAAAGAAGAAATAAAGTAAGCACTAGCCATTAAATGTTTTTTTAATCATTAAAGGAAATGTGCCAGGGATCCAAAAGTAATCACCTGTGCTGTTTTGTACTGGTGGGGTTTTGTTACAAGCTGATGTACAATGAATTGAAATAAACTGGCATAATCAGAGTTTTTAAAAGCCATCATCTTTCAATAACCACTTTTCTGTCACTAAAAGCTTTATGCTTTCCACTGGATCAGGCTTAATTAAGGTGGTAATTGTTCCATTTCAGACTGGGAAGACCCCCAAGTGGATAGCTCTGTAATTTTCAGCAAGGTTTTCTTTGATCTCCATTTGTTTCTGTTTTTGTACTGACCAGATTTACCCAGAGGAAGATTTCTACTGTTACAAATTGATGAATTAGAAATTGAAATTAGGCATTGCATGTTACCTGGGTGTATTTTGTTTATTTCAGGGCCTCAAAACTCTCGAGAACAAATTTGGCTCTCAGCTGTACTAATGGGATTGCACTGCTGTGTGTTGAGAGCACAAGTTGCCCTTTAATCTCTGTTGATGTGCAATTTCCAACCAGGCACATCAGCAAAAACAAACCCAGCCAAGCCAGTGGCTCTGAGCAGCCTGGTTTTGTGAGCTTTCGCTGCAGTTATGCAGAGCTCACCAATTCCAGCTCACTGCTGCAGACTGCCTGCCAAGCCCCAGGTTTGCCAGGATGGGTCCATACAGGTCCAGGCTGTATCAGGATGCAGTCCTGCACAAGTCCTGCTCCCTGGGGTTGGTCCCACTCATCTGAAGCTTGGTTATATTTCACTGTGGCATCAACAGTGTCTGACTGCAGAGCCCACGCTCCTCTTATACAAATAACCATCAGCCTCATCCTTTTCAGCCTTGTTCGACATGGAAATGTCATGTGTGATCTCCAGGCTGTAAGGAAAACATCATCTCTTGAGTATCTCTACTAAACTTCAGTGTCTTCTACCATCTAACAGCTGCTCTTGCCAAGTTGCCAGTCTGTGCTTCACTGAAAAAGGACTAACCCACATTTCTGGAGCCAGTCCTTCCAGTTTTCCACTGCTGCCTAACTCACGCTCACTCCTTTAGTTTGGTTGGTTTTTCAGGAGCTGTTTGAGAGAGAAATGAGTTTTTTTTTCACAGGCATTTTCTTCTTTTTTTTCCCCTTGTTCTGTCACTAACTTGTTTTTTTCTATTCCGTCTTTAATCTGCTCTCTTTATGGACTCAGCTTCAGAAAAGGGAGCGCTCTTGCAGGGCCTATGTCCAGGTATTTCTTGTGTTTTTAATACACGTGTCCAGTTGTTTGACTGAATGACTGTGAAGTGGGTCTTGTCTCTGTGAATAATCTGATTGTTACCACCTTTGTGGCAGCAAGTTCTAAGGTTAAGGTTACAGGATAATAATGTCATTTTTTACCTCACTGACCTGCCCCGTTTCTCTCAGACTTGAGAAGGATTTAGGACAAAATCTCTGAACCAGAAAGTGGAAGAAAACCCACAAGACCTGACAAGATTCATTGGGCCATCTGAATTAGGAGGACAGTATGGAGATGTGCAAGTAAAGAATGCAAAACTGCTCATCAGAGGCGTCTCCAGACCAACTGGATTTTGCTTACAGCATGTCGTTCATTTTACTGCCACCTGCATTTCCTTAGTTTTCTTTCTTCCCCTTTTACACTTTTAAATTTAGAAACAATTCAAAATGGCACCATGGAGGATGAGGGAGGAGTAGGATTGTAATGAAATGCAGAGTGTCTCATAGAGAGATATTGGAAGGAGGAGAGTGCTGCAAACAGTACATAGGGTAATGAACATCCCATGAAGTTCACCCAGGTCTGGCCCGACTTTCATAGGCTTACATTGTGTTTGATGTGAACAAAGTCAAGCCCCAGAGTTCTGGAAAGATCACACCTGTGGGCTTTTCAGGAGTGGGACCTCGGGTTATTTTATTAATCCTGTCACCTTGCCTTATAGCATTTGCTCCAGTGTTTTTTTATATAAACCTGTTTGTATACTGTGAGTTAATGATGCTTGAAGAAATGTGAATGTTTTACTTTCTAATCTCTGTCTTGTGCTTGTGAATGTTGATATTGTTCTTATGGGTGATTGATCGTTATTTATATGTATATATGTAACACACATAAATGAACTTATGGTTCTGGAGGGGGCTGTCTGTACCTGCATTTTCCTACAAAAATCCACTTCCTACAGTCGGTACTGACTTTATTTTGTGAGCATGTATTTCATTTAGCAAATGGGATTAGATGGTCTGGATTTCTAGAGCGTCAGAAATAAAACAGTACCCCTCTGTGCTGGTAGGCTGTCTTCCCTTTGGAAAATTTCACAAGAGAAAGTCACCTTTTCCCTTCCACATATGTTAATGGGTAAAGGTGAGTTATGGAGTTACACACCCCTTGTCTGGGGTGCCGGGGAAAGTAACTAGCAGGCATTTGAAGGAATTTAGGAAAGTTTGCAGTGCAGTGCTCACTCCCAGGCTAGCTACCTTGTGCACTGCTAGCCCAAGGAACGTGGTGAAACTCCTGTGACTCTGTGCTGCACAGTCCTGTTGGGGACATTGGGTGCTACCTGATCCATAGTTGTTCTTTCTATGGGCTGCACAGGCATTCTCCACAGAGTCGATTCACGCTCCTGCTCTATTGTCTTTTTTTTCAAACAGTAGCAATTTGTGGGCTTGATATACCCTACAGAAAGCTAGGCCTTGATAGAATAAAGCCTGAATACTCTGCAAAAACTTCAGCTTACCCTTAATTTCAAGGACTCCTTTCCTTTCACTTGGAAGAGTTGCTTGCGTGTTTAAACATTAATCATGCATCTACTTCTTCAGTAGATGAAAACTGATGAAAGCTCATTGCTTGAGCTGTTAAGTATGGATATGGACAAATCTGGTACATATATTGAAGAGGACAGTCCTGTAAAAGAGGGCTTGAAGAATGAATTAGATGACCTAATTGAAGCTTTCCAGCTCTGCTTTGTACTATATGGAGGTAAAGTAATGTATCTCAACACATTTTCATACAGTATGCTTCCATTTGGAAAATTGTGTGGCTAAAGTCATCAAAAAATCTAGTGAGGGAGAGGTTGTCTGTAATAGCAATTAGATGTGACTGCAGATAGTCCTGTTACAGGCTACTCATCCTTTACCAGGAACTGAAATGTCTGGGCTGGCTGAGGGAATTTAGCAGAGATTTTTCAGCAAATCTCAAGTGGTGACACCCTGGGCTTTGTAAAGTAAATGGAACATGGGGAGTCACTGGGACATATGGCATTGATGGCAGAGAAATAGAATGTTCAGCTTTGCTGACATTATCTCCTCATGCTGATCTTATTATTGTGGAGAGCATCCCTGGCTGAATTTGGCTCAGAGGGCTGGAAGTGTACCTTCAGTTCTAGAAAAAGGAAAGTGCAGTATGAAGTTTATGCAAGAGATGTCCAGGAATCGTGGATATCAAAAGTGCTATTGAAGAAAGCGGTTTTTTTGGAAGGAGGAGTGAGACCTAAGAAGATAATAATTGCTAAATCAGCCTTACTGTTTTCTGTGGGCTAACCAATTTAAGTAGCCATGAGAGGGCCCCTGTAGCTATTGGTGTATAAAGTCGTCTTAAGCCCAACATAAATTACTGTAAATAATTATACAAAGCGGATGGAGAAATTTTGCAAGTTAAACATAAAACTGGGAATGCATTATCAGATTATCACCTCATCTTTTTGGGTACCTTTAAAGCAAACCTGGATTTAATTTGTTCACTTTCACAATATTTATTGAGTTAAAAGCTGAGGGATTTTATTTACTGGAGATAGAAGTTACAAATGCTGCTTCTTTAGTTTCAAATGTGGTAAATGATTTTTTTTTTTGTCTCAAAAATCCAGCAAGAACCAACCCGGCAGGTGGCATGATAAATACATTTTAATATAATGACTGGACAGTTGCTGGAAAATTTTTCAATCATGGTGATAATTAAGAAACTGCTAAGTGAGTTTTAATTCGTGATCCTAATTAATAGTCAGCAGAGACTGAGTTGACCAAGGTGTATATAAAAGTGGCAGAGTGGCCTCAGGAAGGTGCTCTGTTAGCAAAGAGGGTGGCCTTTTAGAGAGCAGAGATCTACATCTCCTGTGCCCACCTTTCTGAAGTTCTTGCACTCTGTTTTGAGAGAGGGATGGAAAAGTCATCATGTGGGAGAATGAGTCGCAATAGGTGACGCATTTGATTAGCATAGCTTGGTTTGGTGGCTGGTCTGTGATGTAAGCTGGTTTGAATTTTCTTCAATTTTTCAAAATTTTTGTTTGTTCATTTTCCAAAAGCTGTTGTCCTTAAACTGAAGCACTGGAGTTGTAGAAAACATAAATCACTTGCCTTTTGGGGATTGTGAAACTGGGTTTGGTGTCACAGATTTCTTCCATGCCCCTCAGCAAGTGTCATGAGCTCGATATTTCTCAGCTCTCCACCTTAAAATGCCATGGATGCAATTCTTCTGTCGTCTAGGAACAGGGTGGGGTAGTACATGAAAAAACAAAAGGCTAAGTACTCGCATAATGTAGTAAGTGAGGCTGTCTTAGAACAGAAAGCTTAAACATGGGGAAAAAATTAGAGAATTTCACTGATTTAGTAGCTGGAAACACAGGTTTTATTAAAGGTTCATACCACATCTGTGCTTGCAGTCTTTTTTATCATCTACATGCATCTGATTGCAAAGTCTGAGCTCACCTGCTTGCTTTATTTGGATTTGTGCGCTGCAGCTCTGGGGCATCAGGAGGCCAATGAATTTCCCTGCAGTGCCAAAACAGAGGCCTCTTCCCACGTGAAATTGCATGCTGCATTTGGGATGAGGATCTTGGAAGACAAAGACTTTACGGGGTTCCCCTTCTCTGGGTTTATTTTATGAAGTCAGTATAGGTGGTTTTAAGCTGGAGGCTGGTGAATGCAGCAGATGTTGTGAATGGCAGCTTTGTGAAAGGGTGGAAGGAGGCAGCAGAGGGTTGCTTTTGCACCATCTTCCTTGTCTCATGGAGTTTGCTGCTCTAGATTCCTGCCATCCTCTGAGCTGCCCTGTAAAACAGCTTGCCCTGTTTTGTAATTCTGCACTGGTCTGGATAGCAAATGACAAAGATTATGGAGGTGCCACCTGCTCCTTGGTAATTACAAGAGCTTCTGGGTGCAGGTGTCATCAGAGCCGTGCTGGAAGCCAGTGCTGAGATGATGGCAGGCTCCTGGTGGTAGACAGTGGCAGGTGGTTGCAGAGTTGTCCTTCTGGTTCCCCTGGAAGTTTTCTGAACACTTCTTGTTTGAAACATGGGCTGTTTGTATTGCTGCATTAAGCAAAAAATGAAGGGCTTTCCTCCGAGGATTCAAGGCATTAAGTTTAGACCTGAGCAGAAGAGACTTTTTTTCTTTGCTAACCTAGTAGTTCTCATCAGATAAAAGGTGCCTCTGGGACTTAGCCAGTACTATTTAAAGTGGATTAATTCTGTTTGTCCTACTTCTCTCTTGCTTGCATGATTGGTCCCAACTTTCATGAAGACTAAACGAAAGAAATTTGCAGCTCTGAGAGGGAGCACAAATTGAATTATGCCATGTTTGCTTGTGTTCTTGTTGCCCCTGCGACAAGAAAGACTCTAACCTCCATTTATATAAAAAAAGAGGCAAATTAATGAAGGTTTTCAAGTTCCTTGTTTGGTCACTTAATTGGCTGTATGACAAAGAGCTCTGCAGTGTGTGTCAAGCAACTCTGAGAGTTCTCTGATTATTTGTGTGTTGCTTGACTCCTGATGCTATTCTGCACAGCCTGTCAGGCGAGGTATCGTTGTTAAAGTGCCTGGAATAAATTGGCTAGCAGTGAGCATACAATGTTGTATATTAACTATAGCTACAGGGAGTTCTTTTAGCTGCTCTTTCAAGAGATCGAGATGTTTGCCCATCAGCATCAAAGTGCCTAAAACTTTCATTTAATATAATTAAAAGGACATCTGAAAGAAGTGTGACTCACAGTGAGGTTCTGTGGTTTGGTAGTCCTTTGTTAAAACTCTGTGAACTTAATATACTTCACAGCTTGAGAAACCTGCACTTGATTTGTGTCAGCAAGGGTGAAACTAGAAATCCTCACCCTGCACGATTCTGCTGCAGTGAGCTCGTTGTTAGGGGAGAGGAAGATCAAAACAGCAGCCTTGGGTTTGTGACCAGACTCCAAAATTCATCACATAAATGTTAAAAAAGGAAGGTGACCCCATATTCATCCACCTACAACTCAGCTACACTTATGGTTAGGTTCTCATATGGCAAAACTGAGAAAAAAAAAATCTAGTGTTTTCTGTGTTGCTCTGTGCTTACTCTGCTCTTGAGTCTGAGTCAGTCCTGGTATCTGGTGTCACTGGTAAAAAAGCCAGAATATAAATTGCCATAGAGGGCAGCAGGAGCTGTCCCTTTGATTTGAACCGCTGGAGGAAAGGATGAGTCTCACAGACTCCCCAGGAGTTTCCTTGAAGGCTTTGGACATTCTGTCAAAGAGGCATTTCTGATGTGTGGTCCATTTTCCTCTCTTGCTACAGCCTTGCTCACTTCCCCAGTGTAATTATTCTAGCAGTTGCTTGTATAGTTTCAAATCCCAAACAGTAGGGCAGCAAATACAGATGATTCATAAATGCAGTTCTCAGCTTATTCTGCAGGGAAGATCTCATTAGATGAAATAGATCGTATGTTATTTCCTTCTTCCCAATCAATTCCTTTTATTTCAGTCCTACGGATGCCTTCTGACCTTAAAATATTCTTCCTCGTATAGTAAGTAAAGCAAAACCATAACCTGTAATTTGTAACCTTGTTCTGTTTCTCATATCGCCTATTATTTTTTGCGTGCTCCCATTAGGAGATTATTGGTAGTTCAAGGCCGAGATTGCAAACCTTGCATACCTAGTAAAAGGCCATTAATTCCATAGTTAAGCATTTTGTAGATGGCCTAATTTTAATAAAGGTCAGTGCCTTTCTTCTCACTACGGTGAGTTCTCAGCACTGCTGGAATTCAAGCCGACTCTGAGTCAGTACAGTTCCTTCCTGTAGCCGTAGCATAAACATTTCCTGTATAGTTGAAGAGAGGGGGTTGCACACTCTGTCTTGGGAGCCTTTGCTCTCAATCTGTGGAGCAATTGTAGAAATTTCTCTGCATGGTCATGGGAAGTTCTCTTCTTGCCTTAGCCATGAGTAGTAGGCTTTCTCTCCATTCACCAGCACTGACACCATCTGTTGCCAGTCACCGCTCTGGTACCAGATGTAGGCTAGTGGCTCTGGCTTAGTTTTGAAGGCAGAAGCAAAGATTAGCAGCAGGTATTCTAATGATTTATTTATTTTCAAGTACTCACTGTGTCTGAGCTCCTTCCAATCTAAATATGTTTGTCCATTCCGCTGAATGCCACAACAGTTTTGTGATGACCGTGTTCCGTTTTAAAAAACGTTAGACAGTAGCTGGGCTTCCCTGTAAGAAATTGTCTCCATTGTGCTTACTGATGCTTTGATCAGAGATAAATTTTGATTTGAATTAAAAGAATAAATTGCAAGGAAAAAAAAATCATCCAAGAGTGAAGTGCCTTGTCATACAGATTTGAAGGCACTTTTCAGCTAAGAAGTAGGATTTAATGCCATCATGTAGCCAAATGACATTTTCCTTGTTTAAGAAGCTGAAGAAATGACATGTGCATCTCTTTTTGTCCTGAAGTCCCACACAGCAGATGAGTGTAATCATCTGATTGATGACCCCTGTGCAGTGGATTGAGGTGCTGTTCCTTCGCCACTCTAAAAAGACATGTCATATCCTCAGCTGGTCCCTTGAATGCAATAACCTTTCCAGAAGTATTTGTATTCCCACATCCATACATTCACGCTGGTCCTCTCCTCCTGCTGTACCAGGTACTTTCTGAGCTAAGGGGAGTTTCTCTTGTACTGGTGCTTTTTCTGGCCAGAGGCAAGAATCAAACAACTTCCAGCAGAACTTGCCAGCAGAACTTGTCGTCAATGGCATTGATTGTGCCTTTAACTCAATTAGTTTGGAGGCTTGCAAATATTGATAGCTTGAGGAGGGGGTTTGTTTTAGCTCTGGGTGTTTAATATGAATACAGAGCAAAACCAGCTATTCTTGAGCAAGGAGACAAGTAAGCTTTTTTCAAGTACCACTGCTTTTCAGTCAGAAAAATGGAAAAAAGAGCATAATATTGTGATCACTGTACCATATCAACATTTCAGTGCATCTGCTTTCTGATGGGTTTTTCATTTGCACTGTGAAGAGTGGACTTGAAAGGGGTTTTGTGCTTTTTTTCCTCTGCTGATTTGCTATAAAACCTCAAGCTGTTATAAAAAGTGGGCTAGTTGTGTGTTTGTATTCTTCAAATAAAGACAAGGCAATTGTTTTGGAGCAGTATGGGGAGACCTCAGGCAGGACCAGAAGCTCAGGCCATAAGCACTGCCTGAGGCTGTGCCTGTGTGATTGCACTCTGCAGGCTGAGCACTGCTGTTCTCAGGAAGGGTGAGCGAATCTCTTTGGATGAGTCTATGCTGGCAAACACCTTTGGCACAGGGGTACCAAAGCACTGCTTGCTTCATGCACCAGCCATGATTTTAATCTACCTGTGCAAAGCCTCGTGGCTGTAGAACCTAATATACTAATTTTTGAAAGTTCACTCCATGAGGTATTCCTGTGAGATCAAGGAAGTGTTAGCAGTATGAGGCAGGGCTTTAGAAGTTATAAAATTCAGATGTTTTAATTAGAGATGCCATTGCAAAAGTGCTACTTTAGTGCCCTGTGTCACTGTCCTCGCTCTCCCAAAGCTGCTATAGGAGGTAAGTCCTTGATGTAGGTTTCATGCTAAATAAAGTGTACAGTGTGTTCAGTCTCTTCCTAAGGAGATGCTCCTTTGTGAGGAAGGACAAACTGCATATCTGGAAATTACTCAACAGAAGGATTTCAACCAGTATTTTCTGTAGGACCTGCTGGTATTCACTTGCCATAAAGCAGTATTTTCTCCAGCTGTAGGTTTGTTGAGATTTTTGATCTTCTGTCAGCTGCTCAGCAAGAGGCCAAAATGAACAATAAAGATTTACGGAGATCCTAACTCTAGGAGAGCTGCTGGTTTCTAAGGTTAGGGTTGCTGTGCTTAAGCACCGTAGGACATTGCAGTCTGGTGCCAAATTTGCCAATGAGCTGAGTATTTCTCACATCTCCTAGTGATTTTCAGTGTTGAGTCCCAGTTAAAGAGAGATTTTACATTGCAAAATCTGTTTATATCAGAGTGGTGTCTTGGATGTTGGTACAGTGAGAGAAAAATAAATAGGTATGGTATCACTGGATATATACAGAGTTCAAATCTCCTAGGTTTAAACTGTGTGCCAGATAGCCAGGTACTCTCACCAGACGTTTCTAGAGGGGGAGAAGAGAGAAAAAAATGAACAAGCAAAATTCAGTTTAATGAAATGTAGCAGCTGTCACAGAGGAAATCAATGGATATGTGCAACTGGCCTTTTAGTAATGCATAATTACTGTAAGGCTTCTAATTAGTTTCCTTTTTACAATGCATCTTTTAATACCAATTTGTAAGTGTCTAAGAGGGAAGGCCTACATTTTGTTTCTCTTTTGTAACCTCATGATAGAACCAAGAAACCATGAGTACATGCCCTTATTTGGGAAAAACCTCCCTCTGCAATTTATTAACATTTATTTGCATTGAACTTACAGTCTGCGGTTCTATGTAACCACATAATGAAAGGCATCACCGTCATGGGATTTGTCTTTTGTGCTCAGCAGGGTCTTGCTCTTCTCTTGATGTCCAATTGTAGTCACTGCTGGGGACATGAAAAGTCCACTGTGTCTAATATTCTGTGACCCTGGATGCTTGCTCTTTACAGGCTGGTAATTAGAGGGTTTGTCTTTGCATGTATAGATACCCTGACATCACAGAGAGCATAAAGCCATGCTACATATCTCAGTGCAGAAAAATAGAAAGTCTGCCTTCTTGGCTCCCTTCTGCCATGCCCTTCTTCCCACATTTGATCTTAGCCTACAAACAAGCGGGCTATGCTTTATGAAAGCTTTCTCTTGATCTAATTTGAGTTACTTTCATCCTTCGCCTGGTGGATCTGTGTGCTTGTGCTGTCTAGTCATTAAGTCCAAGCAACCACAGCATTGGTTTGGTGCCGTGCTGTGCATGGTATTGAGGTGTGTTTGGGCTCCAAGCCCCACATTTTTATTTTTCAAGAAGCTCAGCTGAACTGTATTTGGAAGAAGGATCAGGCAGAAGAAGAAAAGAAAATCACAGGAGAGGTAATTCTTTAGCTTGGGAAGCAAGGACAGGGTCTTCAAGCGAGGTCATGCAGCATTCTTTAATAGATGTTCAGTTCTTTATGGATAATCCCATGTGGTTTGGGGTAAAAGGGGGATAATCCTTGGGATTGTGTCTTCTGCTTTCAGTGGGGAGAGAAACTAGAGAGTATCTGGGCTCTCTACTTGGTTGCATGTTAAATGCTAGAAATGGAGTGGGATGAAACTACATCAGAACTTTCCAATCTCCCTCTGAAAGTCCTCACCTTTATCAGGATCCCCAGGCACCTCAGGTAAAACCTATCAAGCCATAAGCTCCCAAGCATTCTTACCCCATGCCTTCTGTATTTTGAAGGTTCTCTCTCAGGGCTAACCCTCCTCCAGCTGGTCACTGAGAGGCTTTCCTGGAGGTTTTGCATAGCTATTTCTTCTGTGCTGGAGCTTCATCAGACCACAAAGTCATTGGACCAGGTGCCAAACCCATGTAAATTACAAAGGCTCAGCTTAAATGTAAAGACATAGACCAATCCTTGTCATGTGTGCCCTCCTTCCCACAACTCCCACTCCCCTGCCCAACTTTTCCCAGCTGGCATCTCAGTCTCACAAGGCACTGTTGCTATAACAGCTGTTTTGTTTCATTTAAACACCTACCTCAGCTCCTGTCCAAAATGCAAACATTTCATTAGCACCTCATCTCCTTGGCTTCAGCCCACAGCACTCGGCCATAATGAAGTGCTGCACTCAGAAATATAATGTGGGGAACACTTGATTAATGCACTGAGACAGGTGAGGGGAATGACCCCCTGGGAAAAGCTAGGGACTAAATTAATCTCAGATGTAATGCCAGCAGAGACAGTCTACCAGCTTTGTTCAGATACATGATAAGGACATGACCCAAAGTCCTTGGAAATCTTCCTGGAGTTTTTGTGTTTGACCTCAGACCCAATGTGATATGGAGTGGCTGGTTTCAGGTTAGTCACTTCAAGAGGATGAATGTTCAGGATTGAGTGGGGAGTGCACATGGTGCAGGAAACGGTACATTAGGCTTAATTGGTGTTCTCTCTCAAACTTCCATGCACACATATGTGCACATTTAAAACAAAAGAACAAATGCATTAGATAAAATATTTTTTCTGAGGGAAAGTCTTTGCAGCAGATGTTTCACTGTAACACAAATATTTCAGCATGTGTTTCATATTCTGAGGAATAGACATTACCTTTCTGTCCAGAGCCAGGAGCTGGATCTGCTGCAAAGACATTTTCCACCATTCAGATATTGATAAAAGTTTGCAGGATGTTGTTTTAGCAGAGAATTTAAGACACCGGTAGGAGCTGAGCTAAATGGCGGCAAGACAAATTGTGTGATAACATTGAAGGGGGAGAAAAATCCTCATTTTCTGCTTTCCAGGCATAAAAGGTCTTCACGAGAAAACACCATGTTGTCTAGAAGCTGCACCACAAAATAATCAAGCTTTTTAGTCACTGGAAAAGAATACCACCTATTTTTTTGCCTGTGAAGAGATAAGCTACCAAAGTATACTGCAGAATTTTATTAAGAGCTGCAAAGATCAGGCTTCCAAATTCTAAAACACAGAAAAATATCAGATTTAAATGTTGTGGATTTTGCCATTCCTTCTTGACTACTAATTTCACCCAGCCAGTTGTATGTTCATAGCAAATGTGTTAAGATAATTTTTAGACTATTCAGGAAAATCAGTTTAATAATCACTTTAAAAAATTGATTTATGGTTACAAAGTTCCACTTAACACCAAATGAGTGAGGCATTCTGTTTATGGTATAGGAGAGGTTTGGCATAAGGACAAATGAGTTAATTGACCATGAATAAATGTAACTGAAATGAGCCCAGACATGATGGTGTGAGAAATCTTCCGAACTCAAGGAAAGTATCTTTGCTGGGATTAAAAGGACCAGCAGTGGTAATTCTAGCTGTCTTTGCTTCTCCTCGAGCCTTGCTGTAATTTAAGTGTTTGTAAAGGTCACGAGGATGTAGCAATAAATTCTAGTTCAATGTGAGCGCATCCTCCCCTTGCTGATTTGCACCTGACCATGACTGGTGAGTGAGTCAGGAAGCTCTGTGCTCTCTGTGCCACTCTAGCACTCCTTCTGAGGGCTCTGATGAAGAATGAGCTATGCCACAGCTTCTTTCCACCCATGGGTTTAGCAAGAGTATCAGCAGTAAATACTGAAGTATTCCCATGACAGTGAGCCCGTGGGGCAAAGTCCCATGGGACTGCCATCAGTTTGCGGAGCAGAGGTGTGGGTTTGATGCCCGAGTGCTCAGCATATAGAAAATTATTACGAACAGCAATTTCATCTTGAAGGGGAGGTAGGTTTCTGCAGTCAGCAGTAGCTGGCAGTGGAGGTGTTTCTCTGTGGGGTAGGCCTGCCTGGTGACTAGACCCTAAGCAGCTGAAGAAAGCATGATCAAAGTAGCTTATTTTTTATCCTTTTCCTCTGCACAATCAGTTCTATCAACTGGTACAGCTGGTCTCATTAAAAAATATTAGCTGAAAAGTGGTTGAGTCAGCTCTGGTTGGTAACGAAGCAGAGGGTTTAGGTTGAGAAAAGCCTTCAGTTTGGGTAAATTCTACTGCAGTAATTTTGCAGTCATGAGACCAGTACAGTTTTGTGTGATCCTGTGTGTGCATCCAGATTAATCTGTGGGAAGTTATCCATGGGAGAGCTCTTTGTGCGTGGCAGCCCAGGGCAGAAGGTGCACTGTAGGAGGGACTGAAGCAGTTTCCGCAGGGCTGACTCCTTCCTGAATGCAGTAATTTGAAATGTGGTGTCTTATCGAAATCTCTACGGGCACCTGCTGCTGCTCTGGGTGAAGTGGTGTAGCTCAGCTATCTGTGTCTTCATGGCTGCCTGCCAGAGGTTATGTGGTGGAAAATGTTTTAGGGAGCATAGCCTTTGCAGATACTAAATACCCTCCTTGAGTGCCCCAGCCCTACTCTTGTGTTCTGGTGCTGCAGATGGGATTTTCCTGCATGTTTCCTTAACCATCATCTTCCTCCTACCCCTCCTTCCTCCTTCCCCACCTGCCCTAATTCCTTCTTTGCCCAAACCCAGAGCTGATGATTATGGAAGCAGAAAAGCACCATTCCCCAGCCTGCATTTCTAATAAAATCAGTATTTCCTCCCTGTCCCATCTGATGGTATAAAAGTTGTTCTGCACCATTGCAGGCTGCCCAAATGGGTCGGGGAAGGAGATGCTGTCATCCCCCTGTAAACTGATGTGTGTGGAGGATGGGACTAAGCATACGTCAGAGGTCTGTGGTGCTTTGGGTTTGCTGGAGCCTTGTCTCACTCCATCCCTGTTTCTTGCAGGCCATGGTGGAGACGGTGAACAACCTCCTGCAGCCTCAGGCTCTGAACGCATGGAGGGACCTGAACGCGAGCGAGCAGCAGCGCGCGGCCACCAAGCTGCTGGACACGGTGGAGGACAGCGCCTTCGTGCTGGCTGACAACCTGCTGAAGACAGACATCGTCCGCGAGAACACCGACAACATCCGTAAGGGGCAACTCCCATAAGTACCCAGAGCAGCCACTGGAAGAGTGAAGACTGTGAATCCCAGTGTTGGTCTTGGTCCCTAGATTAGTTGGAGAGTGATTTGTTAGATTTGTGTTGGCCCTTTGTCTGAAGAACTTAGAAGTCTTTCCAAAAGAGCCTAAAGGAATAAGGCAGCTCTCTACCCTTGAAATCCCATGGAAAATGAGCACCTGACCTGCCTTTATTACTCCCGGCTTTGAGGGTATAATCTGTGCTAGAGCAATAAGAGTGCTGCTTCACAGGGGGATTGTTCATCGTAAGGCAATTGTGTTTCATTTCATACAAATTTGTGTCTTTATTCAGCTGATTGTTGATTTTAATTAAAAAACAAGCATGATGGAAAGCACCAGCACTCCCACTGTGCATATGTAAAATGAGAACAACTCTTCTTTCTATTTCCATGAATACAGATCCTGAGCACTGATAACATTTACAGAAAGTAGCAATCGCCAGTGGCAAAGAACTAGTATTCTCAGATTTTCATTTTAACCATTGTCCTTAATATCCTGAGGTCCTTGTTTACAAGAACTGGTTGTCTTTTGTCTTCCACAGAGAGCAGAATTTATTTGCACTTTTTTTTTTTAATTAAATTTAAAACTTCTTCAGGGCAAAGATTTAAAAAGAAATAGGAGCCCAAACACATTCTAGCATGCAGCATTGTAAGTTGATTCCCCTCCTCTCAGCTGGTCTGGAACACCATTTTGTAGCTTTGAAATACCGTGTTGAAGATTATTTCAGCAGAGATTTTTTTTCTTAGTGTCTGTCTCTCTTGCACACAGAGCTGGAAGTTGCGAGACTAAGCACAGATGGGAATCTGGAAGATCTGAAGTTTCCCCAGAACATGGGCCATGGGAGCGCCATTCAGCTGTCAGCAAACACCTTGAAGCAAAATGGTCGAAATGGTAGGTCTGGCACCTCAGGCCGCGCCAGCCTCATGAGGCAGTCATGCCTCAGGACATTGTTTTGTGTTTAACCATTATAAGTAAAGTATTAACTGCTATGTTAATACTAAAATTAGCAGGTAGCATCATTTGCTAATGCCCTTGACTGCAAGATATGTTGACTGACTGGGAATGTATTATATTGGTAAAAATGCATCAGATCCTTAAATTATGGGGCTTCTGGGGCACAGTGCTGAATCCAGAGAAGTGCTTTTAACTGCTGATGTCTACAGTAGGAGGCTTCAGATGGGATAAAAGGCTCATTTGAGTAAGCTGCTTCACAGCAGGGCATCATACAAATATCTGAAAAAGAAGAGGGAAGAAACAATGGTAGGAAATATTAATAATGAGCCAACATGGCAGAAAAGGTTGATTAACTGTTAACAGATTTTAATGAGTCTAAATCTTTTGTGCCTTTCTGTATCTTATGAAGCTCCTGCTACAGCATAAATTTTAGATGATGTTATGTGTTATGTGCAGTCTTCATCCTGCCAAGCCATTTATTTCCAGATCAGGACTTTTGAGCAGACACATTTGTTGATCTCTATAACCTCACTGTAGACCAACTTTAAACTCCTAGGCTTCAACTGGTGGGCCCAGAATGCTCCTATTTCTGAGCTCCTTTAAAATTTAATCTGTGTGCAGGGAACAGCACTCATATATGGGCTTTGGTTACTGCAGGCAAAACACAGAATCAGAGAATGGCTTGGGTTGGAAGAGACCTTTAAGATGACCTGGTTCCAACGCCCTTGCCATGAGCGTTTCCGCTAGATTGAGTTGCTCAAGCCCCATCCAACATGGCCTTGAACAGTTCCAGAGAAGGGGCATCCTCAGCTTCTCTGGGCAGCTTGTGCTGTCAAGTGCTTCACCCTCCTCTGTGTAAAGAACATGGAGTGATAAGGCAGCATTGCAACCAGACCAGGTGTGTTAAAGTTTCCAAAAATTTTAAACAAAGTTTGGTCTGGTGGTTCAGAAAGAAAGTCTTGCCATTGGCTTGCTTGAACATAGAATTTGAGGAGAAGTATTTGTTTTAGAGACAAGATGTATAGCGGAACTCCAGCAGGGCAGGATTTTTACTCTGCTATCTGTTGGCAGCAATGAAAGGGGAGTTTTGTATTTCTGAACACAGTATCACTGGAGTTCTGTTCAAAGCAGAACCCCATAATTTGCACCAGCTTGACACATGCCTGAAGGTCACCAAAGAGCTACAAATAAAATTATCATAAAAGGATTTAGGTTGAGAAGAACCTTTGGACATCAGTGCCTCACCTTCCTCAGTTGCTGTGGTGATTCATATAGAAACAAAAACATACCTTTCCACAACTAATGCATATAAAGGCGAACTAATCACATGCCATTCTTATTTATAGACTGTGAAATAATGTGCAAAACAGAAGGCAAACTGAATGGTTTCAGTTAAAAACAGTTGGCTGGTAGATGCGGTTTTCTGCAGGCTCTCTAATGGTGTTTTTCTAATTATCAAATCAGAATCTGATTAGCATATTAAGATAATAAATGTATTTTTAAATGAAATTTCTGAAGTTTTGTTTTAGCTGTAGTGTGAGATTGCAATTGTGTTGGAAAGGTTTTGATTTCTTCTCACAGATTTGTCCCCTATACTTTTCTGAGATAGTCTTAATTTATTACCAGACTAAATTATAGTTTTATACTGCATCTGTGCAACATGTCAGCTTGAAACATGTTTCCCAGGTATATCCAGGAGAATATAGTGATGTCAGGTGGGAAATGGACCACCTGGCCTCTTTTTTTCTGAAGCCAATTACACCTACTGACGCCAAAAATAAGCCCACCTTCCCTGTCTGTCTTCTGCTCATCTGCTTTCTTATAAAAGTTTCTTTTGGAAGAAGCAGCTCTGCCCTTCTTATCCAAGGACTGCTTGTTGCACCTCTTGGTGCTCACTGGAATTGGCAAGAGGTGGGTTTTCATATGCCACATCCTGGTCCATCCACATTTTCTCAGCGCAGTTTTGAAGTTGGTTTAGATAAAAGATTTGTAATATAAAAAACAAAGAGCCACCCCAGGGATTCAACCTGGCTATCTAACTTCTTACCTCTCTTCTAGGTGAGATCAGGGTGGCTTTTGTGCTGTACAACAACCTGGGCACCTATCTCTCCACGGAGAATGCCAGCATGAAGTTGGGAACAGAAGCGATGTCAACCAATCACTCAGTCATTGTCAACTCTCCTGTCATCACGGCAGCAATAAATAAAGAGTTCAGCAATAAGGTTTACCTGGCTGATCCCGTGGTGTTTACTGTCAAGCACATCAAGGTGTGTGAGTTTAAAAGGCACTTCTCTTTTTTTTTTTTTTTTTTCAGTTTCTGAAATGCAATAATGCAAAAGTTGGCTGCTGTGAGGCCCCCAGCAGTCCTTGATTAGATTTTGAATTATACTTTTGTTCCTCTGCACTTTGTATTATTTATGGAGAAGGTCTCTTTTGCACTGCATTAATAGAAGTAAAGAAAGTGTCTCCTTTGAGCTGATGCCCATTGCTCGGTTGCTGACACACATCATTCTGTAATTAAAAACTACCAATAAATCAGAATAGACCATAATATTCTTTTATCATGGTGGCAGGGGATGTTAGAGGAAAGTGAAATTACAGTGAAAGAGGACAGCTAGTCCTCCTGTTAGCCAAGCTCAGTCATTGCAAAAGTTGATTGCTTAAAGCAATTAATTTCTGTGCTCTGCAATGCAAATGAAGCAGACTGGTTTTGAAGAGCTGGATTTAGTCAATGTCTGAAATTAATCAAGAACAAAGAAGTAAGTTTGCATTAGCAAAGAGTGCAGCAACAATCTAACTTTCTCTGGTATTGGCAAGTAATACTTGACATATAAACCACTGCTGATTATTTATCTAAAATTAAAGGGTGAGAGTTACAAAGAGCCTCAACAGTGCATTTAGAAATCTCTGAGAGCCTATCATTGTTACTGCATTTATTAATTTCTTCCCTGCAGCAGTCAGAAGAAAATTTTAACCCAAACTGTTCATTCTGGAGCTACACAAAGCGTACAATGACAGGATATTGGTCCACCCAGGGCTGTCGCCTCCTGACAACTAACAAGACACACACCACCTGCTCCTGCAACCACCTCACCAACTTTGCAGTCCTGATGGCACATGTGGAAGTTAAGGTAGGCATTGCAGATTCCCAAGCTGCCAGTGCACTGGGCAGGAAAAATGGTCAATGTGTGGCACCATTTTGTTACCACTAATGGGGCTGAGCAGGGAAGTTGCTGTGTGACAGTAACTCTGAAAGGAGAACCCATCCAGTCTAAGTCTTCCTTCTGCTCTGTGGTGAAACGGATAATAGTCACACCAATGCAAAGCCTGTCTTAGGCTCTTAGCATGGCCAGTCCTGGGCTGGGGATGGTGAGTGAGCAGGTTTAGCTGTTGCCATATCCTTTGCTAACTGCTGCAGAGTACCTCCTGGCTGGGTTCTTTCTCATAGGGTCCCCCCTGTGCCACCAGGGAGCAGCAGGGTGGGGGACAGAAGTGTGCATCTGTCTCGTGGGGTGCAAGTTTGACTGTCCTGCTGGTGGCAGCTGCAGATACTCTGCCACACGTGTTTGTGTGGGGTGCATGTGTGGAGCCAACAGCGCTATCCCCCTTCCAGCTACGGGGAGAAATACATTGTCTGCATCTCACTGTGTGACAGAGAGATGCAGAGTGGGATGCATGAGAGGGAAGCCTCTGATACCATCCTATATAGACTGGGCATCTACTTGAGACCAGTACCTGGCCAGCTGGTTCCCTTGTCTGCATTCATGTCCATGATGTAAATCTGGCTTTCCACATGACTAACCCCGCTGCAGCTAAAGAAGTTAATCCTGAAGGTAGATGTTCCTCGTGGTTTTGGAGGCAAAGCACACACTGGGGATTTTACTCACGAACTGGAGAATAGTTGAGATGGACCTCCATTCCTGAGCTGCCTTGGCTGTCTTTGGTTGAGAACAGTCTAAACTGCTGGAGAAAGAGAAGGTCCTGATGCCCAAAAGATTTTGGCCTAATCATTTTCTTCATTGTGGTGTCTCCATTTCATGTGCCTGGCACAGCAGCCAAATCCATAGCTCTGAGTTAGATATGGAGCTGGCATCTTCCATGCATGCAGAACTTTTCAGAATCACTTCCATGACCTGCATAACCACAAAAGCTATTATGGTTTTAAAACTGGTGGTCTTTTTTCAAGTAGTCTTCCAGTGTCTCTGCTTTGTGTATTTTTGTTCCACTTAATAACCTGAAGAGGAATGTGAAGAGCTGCAATATAATATATATTAAATAAGCATCATGTATGACAAAAGCTCTGCAAAAAAGAAATGTGAGCCTAGGAGCACATTTTGCACAACAGCTGGGTCCAGCTGAGAGGGGCAGGATGTATCTGTTGCTCCTGCAAGTTGTGGTAACCACTTTATTCTGCAGGAGTCAGTCCTAGTCCAGGAAACATGCCATTAAATGTTTGTGGCATTGTCCTGGGAGATGCCTGGAGAAATGGCTTATTCAGAGCACATATTTACAGGTTAATGGCATTCTGCAGTCAAGGTTTGGTTTTGCCAGTTTCCTACAACTGTGCTTGAATTTTCATAAGAAATGCTAGTTTGGCTCATTATCACCCACCTGGAATTAACAGATATGCCTGAGTCACTGAAGTCAGAGGTTGCAGCTGAGAAATGTGGATAGTGATCCACTCCACTGGTGTGAATGAGGCCAATCCCTGCTGCGTGGTACAGCCCAGCAAGCCTCTTCTCAACTGCAAATAGGTCAGCCTTGTCTGCACTTTCCATCCAAACCTCGTGAGACAAGTAGAGCAGCTGTTATCTCATAGTGCAGGAAAAGTGTGTAAGACCCTTCCTCACATGTGTACATCCAGCAGCTTGGAAAAAGCTGCAGCTGGAGGCTTCCCGAGTGCCAAGCCAGTGTGGTATTAGCTAGTGGTTGTTCCTGGGTGTTAACAAGGGCCCTCAAGACTTTTAGGTCATGTTTTATCATTTGGCTGCAGCCAAAGTGCCATGGCTGTAAGAGCCAAATTGGCTCCATTTTGTTGACTCTGATACAATCGGACAGCTTCCTGGCACGTCCACTTCAGTGATCATCCTGGCCTGAGGGCAAAGGCAGGGCAGGGCTTCCTCCCACATAACACAGGCACATATTTCAGATATAAATATGCAAACATTTGCAGCTTGTCCCGCCAGCTGCTTGTCACCTTGCTCTTCCTGGTGGCACTGTCTCGCTCCATGGTGGAGCTGACCATGTGGCTCTTGGCACAGAAGGTGACTTATATGGCATTCCTTATGCTGTTGTAATGAGCTGATTTTAAGGTCTTGGCACCACAATACCTGCTGATTGGGAAAAGTGGAGGTTTAAAAAAAATGTGGGTTGTTGTCATTCATTGACTCATGCTCACTGCTCTTAGATATGCTATTGTGCTATTTATTTTTATCTTTTGGCTGGTTCAAAAAGGCATTCCTCGGTCATTCCATGACCTGTTAGTGTTCTCAGAGGTGGAATGATCCTTGGGGAAATGATGTCGTGGGCTTCTGCAAGACTTCTTAGACCCATGTTCTGGAAATGACCAGGAACCCTAAAAAGGACTGTTGTACACACAATAATTAATAATATTCTGGGAGTTTTGCAGCATAAACAATTTTCTCCCATGATCGAGATTTGTAGTTTCCTGACTTCAGTTGTTTGAATTTTTGGATCCATAGGGAGCATCCTTTGGTGTAAGGAGTACCCACAGCACCCTGCCTAATGAGACTGAAAACTGGGCATCATGGGGAGCAGACATCATAGTCCTGCTCCTAAATCAAAACCCAGCACCAATTTGACAAGTGTCACATCTGCTTGTGAATGATCTCCCTGCCTGGTAACATGGCACAAGGGCGTGTTCTCCAGAGGGGATCTCGGTGGCCGTTCTGTGAGTTCCAGGCTGCCGTTTAATTGTTTGCAGAGTGTGTGTGGCAAGGTGGAGCTGGAAGGTAGCACCGCTGAGGAGGGGTGATTGATGGCCATCTGGCTCTCCAGCGTGAAAAAACAATATGTCTTTGTCCAAAGGGACAGCAAATGCCACCAGCTGACCATGGCAGCAGGGATTTATTAGTGTGCTTGAAGAGTAGAAGTTGCTGGGATCAATTCTGGTCTGACTGGGACAGTACCTGATTAAGAGAATTTAATTTGAAGATGCTTTCTGCCTGTTAAAGTAAGTTGGGCTCAGAGTTTCTTATTCACCCACTGAGGTAAAATAACTGTGTCCAAGTCCAAGAATTGGCTGTGCAGAGAAGCAGGATGCATAACTGCTGGAAAGAGCAGTGGACCTTCCCCTGCAGGTCCCCCTCCAGCCACTATCTATAAAAATGTGGTGGCTCCCATCCTGTGGAACAAAGCCCATTGTTAAATAAGCCATCCTACCTGTGTAATTGCTGTAGAATTATTCAAAATTTACAAGTTGTTTTTCATAAGCTTGTGCTTTGCATCATACTAATTATAGCAGATGCATCTTAAATGTATCATGGGAAAATTATGCAGCCAGAAAACGAGTTCAGAGCTGGTGGGAAAATGCAATTAAAAAAACCACCCAAACCAGAATAAGCAAAGGTACCCCCAGGGTAGATAAATGTTGCTTATCAGTACATAGTGAGTGCCAGATCTTATTCTTCTTTTTTAAATACAAATAGAAAGGAGGAAAGAAAGAAAGGTGTTTTGACTGTTGCAATTCATAGGACAGTTTCAGGTGTTTCTCTTTACCACAAACATGTTACACTGTGCTAATTATTTGGGGAGTAGAAGAATAAGGCAAGCTAAGGAGAGAAAGGAATAAAAATATATGATGTCTTAAGTGGAATCTAGCAGTCTATTGCCTAAAGCAGTACCAGGAGCAAGCTAGAGTTACTGCAGACTGATCCCGTGTTCTAAACTTCATGTGCAAGTCATGTAGCTCACACTGGCAAGTGCTAAGCCTTGATCCGTGTCTTGCTGAACCTTTCCTTCTGGCCAAGAGCAGGGTGAATTTGAGGACCAAAGCAAAGATAGTGGCTGTGGTGTGGTGGAACCACAGGTTCTCAGGCCCTGGGCTGAGTAAGGCCATCACTATGACAGCAGAAGCTGATGGCGCTGTGACCAGGCTTTCTCCAAAAACTTGCATTTCTGTCAGCTTGGCTGGGTGGATGTCTATACTATGTTTGGCACAGCAGCGGTAGCTCATTTCTTGGGTTGGAGATGCTATGAGAGTAGTCAGAGCTGCCTGAATCCAGCCATCATGGAGCAGGATGATGGATGCAATTGTTATTCCTAAGCCTCGCCTCCTCTCCATGACTGACCTTAGTTAACGGCCTCTTAGCTGCAGTGGGGTTGGTGAGTCCAGTGGAAACAGTGGGCTCTTGCCACCTGTGTATCTGCAGTAGTGTCTGTGACACATGGTGAGGTGAGGTCTGTACCCACTGTCCCCATACAGCTTTATTCTGGCCACGGGGGTTTCTAGGACTTAGAATGGCTGCTGCTTCTGGCAGTTGCTGGAAGGCTGTTGCATTCTGGGGAGAAGTTTATGGGAGAGAGTTCTGCTGGGAGGCCTTCATCTTGCTGAAAAAGGGGGAAGAGAAGGAAGATGGTCTGTGTTGTCCATGCAGAATATGAAGGCAGCCTCGTGGACTAAGGCAAGGAGAGAAAAGGTGACTAAAGCACCTTGTAGGAGTGCTCAGGGCAGCCTTGTTGTGAATGGCCAAAGTCAGATGACAGTAATGTTGCACAGGGGCTTCAGATGGGAATTTTGCTCTCTTTATTCCCAGCTTAGGACCCAATGATGCCAATGATGACATTTGCAGATGGCTTTGCAGAGCCCAGAAGGGATGTGTACCAGGTCCATGGGTGTTGTATTCACTGTGGAGCACAGCTGCCTACTTTCCTTGGTGCATCCTTAGAGAAGGTGGAGAGGATGGATGCTAAAGCAAAGGGATCCCTCAGCTTGTATTCCTCTTGGCCACAGAAGGGGAAAAGCTCCCTTAAAGCCTCTCATGCCTTCATAGCCACAGCAGGTGATGCCTTCAGCCAGCTCGGATGCACTTTAGGAATCCTTGGGGTTTCCTCCCAGTCCGTGTACCCCAGCTGGTACTTTTGACACATCTACAAAACCATCTGCCTCTTTCAATAGCCTTTTGCACATAACCACAGAGCATTACAGCCAGGTCATAGCAGTAAATTGTCTCTCATCACCCGAGATGGGGGAAAAAGGGCAGAGGGACCCCACATGGCCCCAAAGAGCTACAGATCCAAGAAGCAGCATCAGCAATGCACAGAAGTTCAAACCTGTCCTACTTGGGTCTCTGCCCAGCCCAGCACTCTGCCAGCTCCCACCAGGCACCGAGCGGTCATATTTGAGCTAGTTGATGACACTGTGTTTTTATTTACTGCTTGCTTATTCTTCCATCCCCAAAGATATTACTTCTTCCGTTCTTGGAGGGACAGATTAAGCAAAGGAATGTGTCCTTTGCTGCTGGCAGCTTGGCTTGGCTGCTGTTTTCTTCTGCTGATGTTTTTAATAAGGGAGGAAATGGCTGTTCATCTCAGGGAGAGCCATTCTGTCATAAGCTGACATTCCCTGGGATTTGTTTTTATTAGCTCAGCTCTGGTGTACAGGCACTGGCAGAGCTGCTCATTGATTTTCCAAGCCTGGATAATACTGGGGCTGCCATCGCACCCTGCTGTTGCTACCAGTGCTCCTGTAACTCCTCCTGCACAAATCCCCGTCAGCACTCTCTTCTTACTGCTCTTGGCCCCACTGGAACAAAACCAGGTCTTTATTCCAAAGCCAGAGACATCTCCTTTCTCCTGGGCTTTCGGTTGACTTCATACCTAAACCATAAATGTAAATCTTACTTTCTATAGATACCCTGTCACTGAAGTGTGTTGTTTTATCTTTTTCGGTTACTCAATAAGTTGTTCCTGTGCTGAAAAAAAATTTGTGTGTCAGCTTATTCTGTGAAGCGAGTGTAGCTTAGTGGTAACAAACCCCTCAGTGTCTTGCATGCTGTGCCATGTAGCACCAGTCTGTAGAGCCATAGTGCATTTGGGCAAGGAGTTGTTTGGTTGATGCTGTTGGGAAGTTGTCTCTTGGACTGATGTCAGGTATTTATCATGGGCTCTTCTGGAAAGATCATTGAGAAGCAAGAGGTGACTGTTGTCAGTACACTGCTGGTCTCAGATGTATGTTGCATGCTTTAAAGACCCTAGGGCTTTCATTGTGGTGGAAGGATATCCCTAGGGATCTTCGGGGAATGGCAGATCCCAGAGAGATCAGTAATAATCAGTGGCATAGAGTCCAGCTGGACCTGAGCAGGGAGGCTCAGCCAGACGACCCCACTGGTGGTCCCTTCCAACCTCCATCATGCTGTGATTCAGTGGTTTTCATGGACGTCAAAGCTGTTTTATCCTCAGTCAAGGAGTTTTGAACAGTTCTGGACAGAGTAAAGAATAGATGTGCTGTTCTTGAATTTTTCTGTGGTTAAGAGACAAGGCTTGAAGGCGGAGACCTACATACAAAATCTTGGTGTGCCCTGTATCATATTTAACCCTGCAACTCTATATGCCAACTGTGCAAGCCAGGTTATGCTGCTCCTTTTTTGTCACCCAGCAATCAGGTGTGGCAGGGAAAAGCTCATGGCATTGGGAGAGGTTACCACTGTTGTTCCTTTTCAAATTTTATTCTGATTGCTGTAACAGTGCAGTAATTTACAAGTTTCAGTCTCCAGCAACAGGCAAGTTGCCTTTTCTTGTACTTGCTGGTGTACAAGCTCTGAATGTGCCTGCCCTGAGGGACCAGTTGGCACTGCCATGGGAAGGATGCCAGTGCTTATCAAGACTTCCGTGATCCATTAGCTCTGCAGTAGCACCTGAAACTGGGCATTGCAAACAGGCTGGAGTGCACCCAGCCTTTAAAATTCAGCTCACTTCTTCTCTCGGACTTTACTAGAAAAGCTACAAATTCATATTTTTTTCCCCCTGAGGTGTTTTTAAATTGCTCTTGTTCCCAGTTTATTGTTATTATCTTTTCTGTTTGTTCTTCTGTGAGTTTGTTGAGTTTCGGGAGGGAGTTTGTAATTACGGAGAAGTTGTTTTTATGGTTGTTTCCCAGCACTCCAGGGATGAGTGTTATGCACATAAAATCAGTATTATATTTACCATTAATATTAAAAATAAAAGCAGTAAGAATAATAATGTTAATAATAGTAGTACAGTAATGAAGCATGTTTATTGCTAAGCATGGTGAGCTTCTTGGGCAAGCAGCCCTTTGCTGAAGAAGACAAAGAACCTAGATGGTAGGATCCCTCTCCAAGAGCAAAAACACCTCTAATTCCTGCATCATGTCTTAAATTCAGCAGAGTTGTGGTATTGTGATAAGAGGTGCAGGAGCTGGGACCTGTGAGACTTATCTCACCGAGGGGAAAAAGCCCTTGGAGAATTTTCCCTGGATCATGCTAAATCTGTCTTGAGACGGATGAATCTGGCCACATCTAGGTGGGGTGCATGCATCTGGCCAAAGTCTGCCTGGTTTCTTTCTCCCTGCATTCACCTGCATTAGCTGCCTTGTCGTGTTGCCAACCAAAGAGCTCTTGGTCCATTCAGCCTGGCAGGCCAATCTAATCAGATGAGGTCGTGTTCAGGGAGATGTTCTCCTGCCATTCCCCTGCAGCCTCAGACAAAAGAAAGAATGATTTCCAAGGTGCAAGGTTTGCATTAACATTTTTCTGCAGAGTTAAGAGGGATGGATGAGCTGGAATGACACTGAAATAAAGCAATGCGCAGCTGCCAGGGAAATGATGTGCTTCATCTTGTCAGGTTTCTGGGCGCTGCTGGATGAGCTGGCTGGAATAGGCATTTCTGTCATGAGCCACAGAAAGCACACAGTGATTTCTTGTCTCCCTGTTGGACTTGTGACCTGTAGTTCCTTAGGTATTGGAAGTAGTGGGCAAGAGGTGCAAGGGGGTTTGGGCAAAGGAGCCCTCCATCTCTCCACCTCCAAGTATTCCCGGAGACAAAACTTCCAGCGTGGAAGGGATGGAGCAGAGAATCACTCCCCATCTTTCATTATCATTTGATGCCTATCATTCATGCTGGTAAAGCCAAAGAGCTGAAAGGTTTGAGATGTTTCTTGAGGGTGGAGTGTGTATCGGGAAAGGCCTGACATTTGATGCGGCTTTATCATTGGCAAGCAGGCAAAGAAAATGGATAAATTAATCACCTTTTCCCTCCGTCTGTCATAAGCTTTTATCTGATGGACAGAAAAATGTTTCCCCTTTGACCTGGCTTTTTGAAGTGTGACCCTATTGTATTTGCCAGCCAACGTAATGCCCAAGTCATCAAAATGCCAGAAATGGTGGAGAATGTGATTACCATTTATAACACAACCTGGTGGAGCACAAGGCTGGGCTTCAAGCTGCTCTGGTCTTTGTGAAATGCCCCCAGAGATTTCCAGCCAGTCTTTTCCCCAGCTCATTGACTCTAACCACTTACACCCAAGCAGTCGTCTCGTGACTCACCATGTATTTCTCGTGGTTTATTTACATTTTCTTAAGTAATGATATCTATAATTTCACTGCATCTGGTGGAAGCTTGGGGAGTTATGGGTGAGTTTTAGAGCCTGAATAAAGGTGATGGGATACTCTCACCAGGAGGGTCTCATCACATGCCTCCTCTTTCCGTAAGGGTCATGCAGTGTAAGCTCAGGAGCAATGCAGCACTGTTTAGTCAGCAGAGCCAAGGCTCACCTATCCTGCCTCTCACAAAACTCAGTTGCCTAGCTTTGCACTGGCTTTGTTTGCATGGCTTTGAAGAACATCAGTGTTAAAAGTTCATCACAGGGAATCAGTCGCTTTCCAGGCTGTCTTAAAATCACTGTTCTGTTACAGTTTAAAAGCAAATTCGTGTTAAAAGGTCTGTCTTTTTTTTTCTGGGTAATGTTCTCAGGATCAATCTGACTTCCCAGGAGTTCTAAAATATAGCTCCAGGGTTTGAAAAAAGAAAAATCAAACTTCCTTTCTCCTTTGCTTGTGGAAGAATAAAAAAAAAATTAAGCAATCTTTCTTTCCAAAGCCTCCAAGCTCATACATCTCTGAACATTTAAAGAGAGTATTTTTTTCACTGTTGGCAAATGGTTGTAATGGACTTGAGGTTGTTGGACATGATGTTGTTAGCATGAAATGCTTTTTTACACTTGAATCACTCTGTTCAATGGCTCTTTATACCGTGTGTCCAGGCACTCCTTTGGCGTGCTTATGCAAGATTGATCCACATGCAAGACTAGCCCTGATATCTCAGTATTTTCATCAACAGCATTATGTTTCTGCAAGGTTTTGGGGCCTGAGTCTGTTCAGGGTATCTGCAGCTTACAAGATGCTTTGGAGTCTGTGTTTCAGGTTGCAGCTTTCTTGCTGCAGGGTTCAAGTTTAGGTCCATTTAACCTTTTTGGTACTGGTGCCTTGTGCCACAGACAACCTTACTCTGTGTCTGGGATGCATTAGAACTCACACATCATGCAACTGATGAGATATTTTGTTTTACCTTCAGCACAGTGATGCGGTCCACGACCTGCTCCTGGACTTCATCACATGGGTTGGCATCCTGCTTTCACTGGTCTGCCTCCTGATCTGCATCTTCACCTTCTGCTTCTTCCGTGGGCTGCAGAGCGACCGCAACACAATTCACAAGAACTTGTGCATCAGCCTCTTCGTGGCAGAGCTCCTCTTCCTCATCGGCATCAACCGGACTGACCAGCCGGTAAGAGCAAAGCGCTTTCTGCTTCTGTCATGGGCTCTTGTCTCAGTGCATCTGCAGTGTTTGACCAGTGAGAAACATTCCAGTGCTGTCTTCATTCCATGCACACGTCCTCACAGGGCTGGGCCCCTGATAACTGGGACTCCCATGCTGGTGCCTGCTGTGATTTCAGGGGCTGTATGTGTGTTGCTTGTCAATAATGTGTGTGTATGTTTAATAAGCAGGTTGTAAAAATGAGCTTATAGCATGTACATCTTGATGTGTTTATTTGCCTGACTCTGTATGTGCCTACCTTTGTGTCTTTTAATATCATTTATATATGCAAATATGTGTCTATTTTAAAGCAATTTGCACATGTTTTCCAAGTGAAAAAAGTTCTTCCTTTGGAGAGGGAAGATAAGAACACCCTCGTTTTTATTAATCCTCCAAGTAAGAGTACTCCTGACTGTTGCATTAATTAATCATGGTACAACCCCTTCACGTGCTCTTTTCAATCTTCACACAGATTGCCTGTGCCGTCTTTGCTGCCCTCCTGCACTTCTTCTTCCTGGCAGCTTTCACCTGGATGTTCCTGGAGGGGGTGCAGCTCTACATCATGCTGGTGGAGGTTTTTGAGAGCGAGCACTCCCGGAGGAAGTATTTCTATTTGGTGGGGTACGGCATGCCTGCGCTGATCGTGGCCGTGTCGGCAGCGGTGGACTACCGGAGCTACGGCACGGACAAAGTGTGAGTGACCTGCTCAGGAGAGATGGGAGTGGGGGCAGCAAATGGACCTGAGGAGCCCCCAGAGGTTGTCTTAAGGCAGGAGGCATGCCTTGCCTTGTCTCTGTGTTTCTCGCAGGACAAATTCCCCACTATGAAATGATTTGCAAAGGTATTTTCTAGGGAAGTCAGTCGAGGAAAATTTTGTCAAATCATTGCATACCGTCAGCAGAGGTGACTGTCCCGAGTCTCAGTTTGGTACTATATCAGCAAAATCCTTCTCTAACCAAAGAGTATTTCTTATTTGGATGAAGATACTGCATTCTTCCTCTTTTTTTAAACTATTCTATCAAATTAACAGAGGCTGCAGGCAAAATAGGTGGTAACTGTGGCTCTTTGCAAATCAGAACAGCTTTATCATTTATCATTATGAATATTTGTAAGTGTTTTCAGCATTGCTGAAGCTGGTTTGAAAGCACAAGTTAGATTATCACGCAACACCGTCTAATGGAAAACAAGGGGAAGATTGAGCCTCTGATTGTCTTTGCTATCTTTGCTACAATAGGATTAACAATGCTTTTTTATTGACCATTTTTTCTTCCCTTGTGAGTCTGCCTTTGCAGTCTCACTTCAACTGAGTTAAGGGCTCAGTATGAAGGCATATATAGCAACAAGCCAGTGGTGGTTCTGAAGCTCTTTTTTAGCATAGATCAGGTCAGGCCATGCTAGGATTTGATCTTCTGTTAGGTTCAACTGCAGATTTTTTTGCCTGAAACCTTATTAGTATATATGAATCTTTATTTCTTGAAAAAGCAGATCTGTAGAGGAGTGGAGCTGTTCATGATCCATTACCATGCCAGCAAGCAGGCTTGGATCCCAGATGGATATTTGTGTTGTGTTCCTCCCATGAGGAGGAGAGCAGCGACCTGAATTTGTATAAATGTCACGCTTTTTGGAAATGAGAGGAAATGGCCCACACAGATAAGGGTAGGAGGGTGTAAGTTTTTAAGAATGTCTACCAATTTATTGAAAGTAGTTTGACTGACTTTTGTGGGCCTAGAGGGCAGAGAATAAGTAACACAACAGCTGATTGCCATTTTTGAAGATTTTCCCTCAGTTGCCACCTGCTTCCTGCCCCAGCAGGCTCTTCTATTCACTCCCCCTCTTAAGCATTATATAAGCACATATTGAATCAGGTATGGAAACAGTTTGCCTTGTCCCTTTAGAAAAATTTATTCTTAACTGTGGTGTTTCTAAGGAGGACATAGCCCTTCACAGTGACCTACATTGGACACTCAACATACTCCAGCTGTCTGGAGAGTCAGTTCCTGCATATCTGCCATTGCTGGAGCACTGTCCTAAGCTGTCCAGTTTGCAGTGTAGTATTTTGTGGCTGCTTTCCACACTGTTCACCCTTTGGCGTTTGCAAATCGACCTTGGGTACCCAAATGTTTCCATGGCATGGAAGGTACAGGCAGAAAGTTTGGCTGAAACTCACTGAGGGTGAACACTTCACTGTCTTGGCATTGAAGAGGCAGCAGTCCTGTGTGTGTGCGCCAATCAACTGTCTCCCTTTCCCCTGTACGAAGTGGTATTTTTAATGATTAAACATGTATATATAATATTTTGCAAATAAATATTTACAGGGATTTGCAAATCTAAAATATTTACTTATAATTTTTAATTCCAGAAAGCACAATTTTATCACATTCTCATAGAGGAAAATAAAAAAACATACAATATGTTTTGTATAACTATCATGCTCCATCTGGTTGATGGATGATGATGTATTTTTTCGTGTAATGTTATTAGAAGGGTAGAACTGATTAGAATTTGTAGTGAACTATATGCCAGGCATACATAATTTGATTGCAAGAAGTTGTTTGGTTTTGCCAGGTTTTGTAAAACATCCTCTGGAATATATTATTTGCCTCCCTCCATTATTTACTGCATTTGTTTAAGGAGGACTTATGGAGCTGTTAGTGTTATTTGTTTTTTGCCTGGCATTTGGTGCCACCATTCATACATCTCAAAATTATTTGCTTAAACACGAAGTGTAGGGTTTTCTTGATTTCATTTTCCTTTCTAAATCCAACCCTCCTGTAACACATGCCCAGATTACATAGCCAGGAACGGGCAGTTGTTCCTCTCTCTGTTGCTTTACTCATCACTTGGTGCTTGGTGATTTTCTGAAGTGTCCTAGTATTCATATTGGCATTTTAGAGTAGCTGCTCCATAAAGATACTCTTATACATTTAATTATTTCAAGGATAGGGATTGATCCTTTTCCTTTTACTGTATTTTGTTGTTGTTGTTTAAGAACAGTTCAAACCCCTTATATTGGGAGATTAAGGGAATCATTATGCTTTTTTAAGCAACACAGTATAGTGATTCCCTTAAAAGATCATCCCATCCTCTCTAGCTAGAGAGGCTACCTCAGCTGTGTTTGACCCTTTCCCCCACATAAATTAGAAATGTTGCATCTCACCTTATTCTGATTGTAACCTCTAAAGCAAAGGTGAAAAGCAGGAAGCCCCACTTGCAGACAGTGTGGTTCCCCCACACTGCCAAAGAGACTCTGGCAATGCTCACATGAACTTTCAAGTGACCATTTTTTAAAGGCCATACCTTCAGCTGCTGGATATTAAATGGCCACAGCTCAAGTTTTGCTGCAAAAAAAAAGACACTGGGATTATACTTAAAAAAAAAAAAAAAAAAAAAGAAAGATACATAATTTGCCTTATTCTGCATGTTAACCAAATCCGTCCATCTCCTTGATGGATATGATGTCAAGGCTCATGGTGGGCAATGCTGCAAAATGCAAAGAAAATAATATAAAAAATAGTATTTGCATTTTTAGTTGGTGTTTGAAAATAACTTGAATATAAAATTCAGTAAAACCTCAATTATTGCTTTAGCAGCTTTTGAGAGGACTCGTGCTAGAAGCAAGCCATCCCGAATCAGCAGCAAGAAGCTATTCCATATTTCCATACTTTCCTGGGTATCATATCAAAGCTTCTTACAAATTGCAGAGGAAAGCAGCTACACTTTGAGTGGTTCAATATATTTTAGAAAACGCAGATTGTGGGTATATTCATCCACTGGTGATCAAATCCATCATGGCAGGGATCTCTCTTTTGTTTCTCCCCCTCTTCTTCCCCCCTTTTGGAATGCTATAAGGCAGGATTTACACAGTAAGCAATCCAGCTGTCAGAAAGCAAAATGAGAGCAATGTGTATGTACACAGCCTCCAAGTCCATCAGCCAGGCACCCGACATTTCATGCATGTAAATGCTGCTCAGAAAATAGCTTCTTACAATGTGGTCTGTCTTGGGTGGCTCCACTGAACTTGTTTTATTTGCAGTGCTGCTGCCAGCACTTGGAGGAGGAAGTGTGAGCTATGTGGATGCTGAACTCCATTAGGCAGAACCTGTATTGCACCCTTGAAAGGCATGTCTGGTGCACACATATCCCCTTACTGCACCCTGACAAGGAGCTGTAGAGCCACATGAAACAAACCGCTGAGCTCCCATGAACAACATGATATGTTTAGGGCTCTTCAAATTTTATGGTCCAATGGCAGCTAATGATTGTTTATTGGTTATATTTAATGCACACCAGGGATAGTTTAGTATTTGATTTTTCTTCATGCAGAAAATAGAGTAAACCCTTTGTAGTCTTTATTACTCAGGCAAAGCTTTAGGTGAATATTGTGAGTTGCCGCTGTGGAAAAGGAGGAAATTAAAAAGTAAAGGAGAGCAGCACCACGGAGCTTGTCATGAGAAGTGAATGCATTGGGGTGGCTCCTGTAAGAAGCAGTGGGGTTTTGAGCAGAATTCCCTACTGAGCCCTGAAGGAGCTCGTTTGCTTAATGGCAGCTTAGCCTAAACTCATAATGTGGCAAGCCCGTGCTCACAGCGCAGCTGCGCGTGGAGAGTCACAAGCAACTCGGCAGCCCAAGATTAGCAACTCTGGGAAGTGAGTTGCCTGATTGCTTCCTTGTTTTGAGGAGCTCATTTATGCAGCTCATTGTGTGTGTGGGTTTTTGTCTTCTAAGGCAAGAAAATCTCAGTGTGGTACTTGTCCGATTAGCAATTTACAGCTCCACAACGCAATTGGCGGGATGCCTGTGTTTTGATGTTTTGGTCTTAATTTGCATTTTTAATGAGCTATGACTTAAACAGGTTCAAAGTTTCATCTCTTCCTGATGACCACCAAAAACTACAGCTTTTTTTAAGTCCCCCAAGATTGAGTGTCATACACAGTTTCATAGAAAGGCGAATTTTCTATTCAAAGAAATAAAAAATGGCATTGCATTCTTTGAAGTGTGCAGAGAGGCCTTAAAAAAGCTTTCTCTGTTTTTCACAAGCTGTGCTCCAGTTTAGGTGAACCATCTCTCCTAGGGCTCCTTCTGCTCCGTGCCTGGCCCCCACTTTTCCTGATGGCAGGGCCTGCTTCCTCTGCTGTTTCTCATCCACAGTATCCGTCTCGTCGCTCAGTTGCTTGCTACAACTGAAGAGATGGATATTTTAGGGGAGTGGAGTGGAAAATTTCCTTCCCTTTGCTATCTGGAAAAGGAACCAGTTGCTTTGCTCTTCTTTGCTGAGCCTGGCACAGCTTTTTGCTCATTCTGTATTTCAGCTTTCCCTGGTTTTCCCGATGTCCCAATCTATATGCATTCAAAACCAGCTGCACCAGATGTGACTGTAGGGTAGTCACCATGCTCCAAGAAGTAAAGAGAGGGTTTATGTGTTTCCTCTTCCCCAGACTTTGCAAAAGCCAGGTCCCTCTTTATGCTGAAAGAAAACCAAGTTGATGGCAACTAAATACAGTGTTCCCAACTCCTGGGCAAAGGGTTGTTTTGAATGTTAAACTGTCAAAAAAAAAGTTCTAAATATTTTCATTAAAAGAAAAATAAAACCCCCACAACCTTCTGAGTCCTCTCCCACACACCAGCACTCATTATCAGTAGAAGAAAGTGATGGGGCTGAGTTTTCTGTGATTTATATGCAGCAGCTGAAGCATAAGCACTAGTTACTCATTTTTCCTGAGGGGGATGGGGTAGGTATAAAGTCTGAAATGCCGTGTAAATATGTGAGCTGCCACTATGCGGACATCCTTGTTTAGGAATGGGGGGGCCTTTTTTACAGGGACTTCATTATCCTTGAAAACTCTTTTCCTTTGTCAAATCTAGCTGCAATTGGGCGACATTTCAGATGTTATTATGGCTGATACACAGATGTCATCATCACATAAACCTTTTCCTGTAGGGAATCGGACTCAAGTAGCTTCGAGTCACTCATGTTATTCCATTACCAGCTGCATCTAAATCACCTTGAACTTCAGCAGCCACTGAGGAAACAAGATTTCCCAGCAATCGCTCTGAAAGCCTCTGTTTGTGCCTCACATTAAGATTTTGATGCTAGCACATGAAGATTCTGGAGGAGCAGCTGCAGAGGCAGTTCAGGAATGACAGTCACAGAAGTGACAGTAGTTTAATTTGTGACAAATAGCGTTACTAGTGTGTGTGTATATATCAATACATCTCCAGCACTGATGAGACCTGGAATTTATATGGTTAGGGAGGGAAATGAGAAGATTTCTCTGCATATTTGAATTCATTAATGTTTTGGCTTTTCCCAGTCACAGAGGTTCAGGGCATGTTTTAGTCTCTCGTCAGACATCTCCTGCTGATCATCTCCCATGCTGCTGCTGGCACAGTCCCTTCTGCCTGTTGCAAAGTCCATTGGAAGGGAAAAAATATTAGGCACATCCACTAGAGCTGTCATTTGTGAGAACTGCTATCTCCACCACCATGATAAATTCATATATACAGTTCCTGTCACTTGCCTAATCATGAAATTCCATCGGATGTTAGTGTAAGAGTGGTTTTATGCTTTCTCAGTCCTTTGTGTATAAACGGAACTGTGATTTGCAGCATTGCAAAGATGACGAGATATTATTATTTTAAACATCATGTGAAACTTTCTTGGAATTTACATTTATCTGTCTTGTAACGAGTCACTTCCATTTTATCTTCCTGTCGCCTAGAATGAACTAGGAATGGAAATGTAATTTCCCGGGGGCCTTAAAAAATGTGGGGAGTATTAAATGTGGTTGAAATTAAGCGATTAATAATTTAGTTTTAGGCCATGAATCAACTTCTTGTGATAGCGCAGACCATATGCAACCCTGGAAACATCAGTGGAAACAAAACACTCGGGAGGTTCAGGGAAATAAAACACTTTAAAGGGGAAGTTGATGAACCTAATTAAACCTCAGCCTTCTGTTATCCAATTCATGCTTCCTATTTGCACCGAAGTTTCTCTGATGTACTTGCTGGAGAAATGTCATCTTGCTTGACAGCTGACAGGCAGCTTGCATTGCATCAGAGCTGGAAAGCAAAGAGGAACACAAAGCAAAGAAAAGTTCTGTGAATGTTCATCAGACCCCTTTTTCCTTAAAAAAACCCCACAGTTTAAGGAGTTTTTCCAACAGATGCAGAAAGCCTTAGCAAATAGGCCTTGTGCCATTTTCTCCCTGCTTCCTCTAGAGGTAATTATCTTACTCCATCAATAGCGCTGTCAGAAATTGGGCACATAATTCAGCATTTAAATGAACAAGCAATGTAATATTTCCTGTCTCCCACCGGCGTGTTTTGCAGCTCACATTCTTCTCTGTCACTCGCTCACTCTTGATGTATGTCCTGGGTGCAGTCCTTGAATGCCTTCTTTCCCCTGTGTTTCATTACAGATGTTGGCTCCGACTTGACACCTACTTCATTTGGAGCTTTATAGGACCGGCGACCTTGATAATTATGGTAAGAACTCCTAATTAACTACTCCATCTCTCAGGTCAAGAAATAAAACTTTTGCTGTCCCTTTTCTCTTTATCTTTAATTTACACAGATTAATTTGAGGAAGGCATGTTCTTCTTTGACCCCACCTGGCATAGCAATTAGACCCTCATTATGAGAGGCTCTTGGCATTGCAAAATACTTGATCAAAATGGACCAGGGAGCTTCAGAACAGGCACTTGCAGACTTACAGAGTTTGGCTTCTACCACTGCACATTCATAAGTGCCAAACTGTTTTGATGCCACTCACTGCTCACACCCTTTTTGAATTCCAGAGTGAAGTTTTTCATTGATAATGCCAAAAAAAAAAAAAAAATTAAAAGGAAAGCTGGGAGCGGGGAAGGGGGGAATGAAGAAAAGTTTGATGAGGGTTTTCCCTAACCAGCAGAAAATTTGTGTGACTTCATGTTTAGCACATTGCCAGCATATCAACTAACACAGCAACAAGGTAGAGAACCCAACTTTAGAGACAGCTGGAGTTTTCTTATACTTTAATCACTACAATATGGCTTAAATAAACCATCCTTTGTTTTGACTAGACTACAGTTTGGCTAGCACAGAAAACCAGGCGCTCTTACTTCAATGCAGACATTGTCTCTGCTTCTTCTGCTTCTCCTGCAACTTGGGAGCCATTTCAACAGCCTTCCACATCAGGAAGGGGGCCATGCCACCAACTACAACTCATGGGGCTTTTTTTCCCCTAAGCAATTCATTCATAAAAAGATATCTTCCCTTTTTGATTATGTCTCAAATCCTAGACTGGGCTTCTGGGAAACTCCAGGAATTGGCTGCCTTGTGGACACTGAGGCATGGAAACACCATCCCATCTTTTACAGAACAAATCAAACCCATTTTTCCTTTTGTTTTTCAACTTTGCATTGTGCTAAGCATCAGTTGTGATTTTCCTGCCCATCTGCTCCGTTACAATGTGTTTAGAAGGTGTATTCACAGAAAAATCAGTTTTCATGCTTCATTACAATGGGGCTGTCTAAGTAAGATGCTTGGAGTGGCTTTTCATGACTCTACACCTCTCAGACGCAGAAAAGCCCTTACAGCAAGTATTTTAATTTTTCATTATGCTGTTAGAAGCACTACAGTTGAGGTTAGAACCAGCCTTGTCTGAGCAGTGGCACAGATCTGGTAAGGCTGTGGCATCACCAGTCCTGTAATCTTTAGACCAGATCATCTTATAGAATGCTTAGAAATTTTCTGTGATTCAGTCACTATAAAGCTGTACTGTGAGCTAATTTCCTACAGTAGCCCATCTGTTACATGGAAGGAGCTGACTTTCTCCCCATCATGTTGTGCTGTGTCACATAATCCTTTTTTTTTTTCCTTCCCCCTCCATTGCAGCTAAATGTCATCTTCCTTGGGATTGCTCTCTATAAAATGTTTCATCATACTGCCATACTGAAACCTGAATCTGGATGTCTTGACAATATCAAGTAAGTGTTTTTTCTCTGCCTGTTTCTGTCTTTTGCTGTTTATTTCCTCATTCCTCTGAGGACCGAAACAGGGGAACCAGCCCTGCCAGCAGCAGTGCTAACCAGGGATAGTACTTTGGCCTATGGCACTGCAGAGTGGTTTCTAAAAGATACCCAATGGCTGATGATGAAGCACCCTAGTGGGATTTGGCTGCCATTGTTGCTATTTTCCATTCAATTTTGCATGAAGGAGGCAAAACTACATTTTCTGTCCTTGAAGCAGGTAACCTTCTAGTAAAGGAAACTGTGCCCAATAATTACCAGCTAATTATTGCAGTCTCTACAGGGAAGGTGTTGAAACTGTTGATTATTACTACTTCTGTGTGCTCTGAGGGCAGCTGCCTTAGTTTTTTTGTGTTTGTTTTGGCCCCTGACAGATTGCATGACCCAAATTCTCCCCTAGAGTCTGATAGCTTCCAGCAAAGTTATCGAGGATTTACCTTGCGGGTGCCTACATCAGGGGGTGGGTGTGCTTGCCAGCCAAAGTCTGTTTTGCCCTTGTACTGGGTTAACATCTGAGCCTGGGCATCTCACTGTCTAGCAAGCTGCTTCATTCTATTGATAGAGTATTAGTCTCTATTACTGATAGAGTATTAGTCAGTGCCTGTTTATTCAGCTACCTCTGGCATTAATTACTCTCTTCCAAAACACGAGCGAGATTTCAGGTGCAGTGCATGATAGGATTGGGAGCCTGCTAATTAATAAAACCATCTAATGAGCTTCAGGAGGAGGGAATTGTTGGGAGTCAGCACTTTACTGCTCACCCAGGAAAGGAGAGCAAGGTACAACATGGCTTGAAGTGGGTTCTCCTCTCTCTTTCATGTTGGGAAAGGGAGAAGAGACGTAAGGGGAGCTCGTTAGAAGATTTCTGAATTGCACAGTTGCAAGGCAGCTCTCAGCAAGGCTATTGTTCTTGCTGCTGAGCTGCTCTTGTAGATACAGCTTTAATTTAAACCAGCTCAGGCCCCTCCCCAAATTTCCTCAGCAGACAAAGCTTGCCATTGGTGTGACATGACCTGGCGTGGTCCTTTGGGTAAAGTTTTAGTTCCTTAGGTGCAGCTTCTCCCTTGAGGGTTGGGAGGAAAAGGAACTGGAGTCTGCACAAATGCAGGAGACCCCAGTGAGCACAGAAACCCTCAGACCCCTCATTCACCTGGCTTTTGGGGAATCTGTTCTGCAGTGAGCCTCAATTTCTCCTGCCTCTAAATTCCTCTAAAATGAAATTAGAGGAGCAATCCCTCCTGGATGTCAAGGATTGATCCCAGAAAGATAGTCTGTCATTTGGTCTTGGATGAGGCATTAAAGGAATGGTACATTTAATAACATTTATTAATATGGTTGCTTGTCATGCATTAGTGCCATGGGATTGCTCACTGAGAACAGCCTCTCTAAGGGTACCCACACAAAATCATCTTACAGCATGACATTTAAATTAAAAACAGGGACAAAAAAAAGGCAACAAAATCCTTATAATTAAAGCAGAAATAATAAATGCCTACTGAATAATCTTCCTGAGCTAATGTTTAGTATCTTTGTTTAAAATGCCAGGAGTATATGCAACCAGTTGCATCAATTATAATGTCATTGTAAAATATTTTATAGGTTCTTTGGCAGATGAGTGTCTGTTCCTGATTTGACTTCATTAAAACGTTTTGAAAACACAAGCAATTAAAATACTTTTAAGTGTCTTGCTGATACTCTTCCAAATGTGTTGCTTCATTACAAATTACTTTTTATGCTTGAGAAAATAACAGCAACATAACATAAACTTGGAAGACCCCAGGCTCACCCTAGGAAGTTTATCAAAGCAAGCATTTCAGAACAGACTTGATTGTAATTTCTGAATACCTAGGCAGGACATTGTTAAGTCTCTAAATTCAAGACATGTGTTGTCTCAGTGTTGGATGTGCTTGAGTTAGGAGGAAGTGCAGATTTGTAACAGAGAGGGGAGTTCACCTTGGAAAGAGGTTTCCTAGGGAAGCAAGGGGCTTGCAATCTCTAGAAAATCTTTCAGTAAGATCATAGTTGTCTTTTAGATCATAGTCTTGTTGCAGGTAAGATCATGGTCTTCCTGCACAGTCATTGGCTCTAAGTCAGTTGCAAAATGTGGATGTGTTACAGCAGGTCTGGAATAAAAAGCCACAGAACATGTTATTTCACAGGGGACCACAAAGATCCTTTCTGAGCTTCCTTCCGTGGGTCTACAGGGTTAGTAGAAAAAGGCACCCAGTCCCAGAACCTTGTGTCTTGTTGTGTCAGTTTATATTTAATAAAAATAAACCCAACCAAGGCCTGCTTTGGCGGGCCCCTTGCTGCCATCTGCATGTGACAGCTTTACAGCACATGGAGAGCTGAATGAGAGTTTGTTCTCCCAGCTCATTTCCTAGCATTACTCTGTGTTAGGCTGTGGTGAAGCTCTCGCAACATAAATCCTGAGCCTGTTTAACAACAGCAAAATACTTGATTCCCTATGGCAACGTAAAAATAAAGGCCATAAAATATTTTAATAGGCTGTTAATAAGCGCCCCTGCAATCTGGTCCTTGCCTATGTCTCTTTAAAGGTTAGAAATACATTATGAAGTATAGAAAATAGAGAGCGAAATAACTCCACTTAAATTAATGAACTTGATAAGGGATCAGGTGTCACCTGGGATACCTTTAATTACTGCACCAACAGAAAAGCCATTCAAAGGGCAGTGCCTGAACCAGATGTTGTGTGGCTGATAGATTTGTAGGCACTGAGCAAAGTTGTAAAAATAAACTTCCTTAACCTTCAGGAACAGTCCCTGGATTATTGTGCCAGCATGGGAGATTCTGACATTCCTGCATTGGGGCACTGGTTACCCAGGGGTTACCCAACAAGAGATTTGACGAGTACAGAGCTGGTTTATTTTCGTCTTTATTAACTTTTCTGGCTTAGCCCAGGACTTTCAAGAGGGAGTTAGGGGAACCACACATGTGGGTCCTTCCCCCTGTGCCAGTGGCATCCTCCCTATATGACAGGTTGGTACTGAGTCGATTCAGTGGGTTGTGCCCACTGAGACAGCAAGATTCGTGCTCTAGTCCTGCTGTTGAGGCATGTAGCCAGGAAAAGATGTGAGCCTGTGCATGTGGGATATGTTGTTCAGAGCTACAAGAGAGTTTCTGTGCCTGCCACTGATGCCAGGCAGACGTTGGTTTCCGTTTCATAAGAGGTACCGTTCCCAAAAGTAGCATGCTTTTACCTAGGTCCTTACGAAAACAGAAATTTTAAGGGTTCATCCAGAGGGGGGATATCTTCTGCCCTTTAAAGATCTCTTTTAGTATGAAGTGACACAGATATGAATGCCCAAACAGCTGCCTCTTGAGTGGTGTGTGTAGCTTCTTACCATGCCACCCCAAACACAGGCTGGGAGGGGTTTTTCCTTCCCAGCCTTTTACAATGGCTTTTTCTGGGTGCTTTCTGGGTGGCCATTGCTCTTTCATCTGTGTGTGGCTTGTTGGCAAACACACGTGAGCAGAGATGGGCAGAGAGGAGCATTGTTTAGTCCTTGGCAGCTCTGCCCACATCACATGTATCTCACTCCTGGCCTATCTGAGGCTAAAAGTGGGATGCAAAGGGTGCGCAACAAGACTCATGAGCACAAACTAATTTACTGTCAACAAATGTACCCAGGAAGGTGTTGTTTTGGAAGATTGATTCCCCCAGCCCTTACAAGCTTGCAGGAGGAGGCACATCTTTCAAGCCAGGGACTACGCAAGCTTTTTGGATGGCGAAAGCCTGCTGTGCTGCTTGCACCTGTAGCCTGTGAGGTGGAGACTGTAGGCATATCAGCACAGTATTGATGCACTCTTGCTGGCAGATGGCTCCTCATGAGGATGTGTTACCAGCTGGAATTCTTTAGAGCAGCTGTGAGGCTGTTTTACCGGAGGTTGCTGCTGCATGGAGTGATTTCTGGAGCCTAGTGGCTCAGAGTCTCTCCTTCATGCTTTTCCATTGTGCCGGGAAGATGTTAGATGTGCAAAATGTCTCAGACTGTCGCAGACAAGACTACACTGAATCTTTTTCATTTTCACATTCCTGTAGGAAGCCTAATGTGACAACAGAAAATACATTATATGTGAATAGTCCAGCACAGTTCTTCTGTTTTCCATCCATCAACTCCTTTCCAGGTGGTCAGCCGTGTACTGTGGCAGCTTGCACACCAGGTTTCCATCCAGCTCGTGCCAGATGCTGCAGCACAACAAATGATCCATGTTTCCAGATGCTTAACCACCATTCTCTGTGCAAAACAGGGTTTCAGACAAAGTCTCTCCTCAAGTGCCTTTGCAGTGCAGTGCTTGTTCTGCAGCCCTTTAAATACTGCTCATTCAAATAATCATGGTTATGTGAAGGGAAAAAAAGAGGAGCTACCTCTGATGGTAATCCAGATGTGCTCTTGAGGATATCTAATGGAATCTGAGCTCTTGTCTTTGCTGCAAGCTCTCATTGTGCACCGTGTGGGGCGCAACATGGAAAACTCTGGAAAACTGGGAGCGGAGAGCAGTCATTTAGCTAACAAAAGGCAAGTCCTACAAGCAGATTAACAGGATTCATCACTGGGGGTGAGCAGCTGCTGCACCTGAAGTTACAGTGGACTTTTCCAAATAGCTGGAGGGGAGAGGATGTCTCAGCAGAGACCAGAAGCCATCATTTTCTCTTCCTTACAGACATAACCTTTCCTTTGAAGTTCCTAGGGGCATCCATTCCTTTTGCTCCCTGGTGCTGCCTGGCTGTGGTTGAGTCTGTTAGTGTTTCCCCAGGCCAGACCAGACTTCCTGACATTCTTCTGTGCTGTACTATGTGGCAACGAGATTTTATTTTGTTTACTTTGGAAGAGCAACACATCAGCTGTAGTTGCCAAGAGCAGTTGCAGACCCACAAGAAAGGAGGCAAGAGGCAAAGGGCTTTGCCAGTTTGTTTCCCTTTTTGTCCCCTTTTATTGTGTTATTGTTTTAGTCAGGGTATGGCTTGGGTTGTGCTGTAGGCCACCTGGATGCTCTTTACAAAGCACAGCATGTGGGGACCCCTTCAAAGAGGAGAGTGTGAGGCTGTAGTACTGGGCTTGTTGGAAAAACTCATTTAGTGCAGTAGAAACTCACCTGAAAGTCATCCTGGAAATTTAATTTTCTTTCCTTCAGACAGGGAGGCCCAGGGTCTTAGCTGGGAGCACCTTTTGTTGCTAAAGAGGTGCTATTAATTAGGGACCTTGAGATACTTTAATCCTGGCATTAATCACTGTAGTTCTGCTGCAGTTTTCTTCCTCTTGTGGAAACCTGCTCCCATCCCATCTTCCATAATGAAAGAATAAGCACTATATCAAAAACACGAAATTCCCTAGAAAAACATGTATTTATTCTGAACACACAGGAGATAATGTTTTTAGGCATTGTGACCGGATTCACAAGAACACATGCTGAAATCACATTTAGAGGGATGAAGCAGAAATGTCCTGCATTGCAGCCTTCAGAAATCAATCCTCAAATGACCAAAACAAGTCCTCCTCAGCTGCCAGCTGCCATGGAAGTTTCAAATAGTCCACAGCTAAAAGTACACAGCCCTGATGTAATGACTAAACAAAAATGCATATGTTATCTCAAGTTTCTGAGTGGAAACAAAACTCACACCATACTCCTCTATTCTGTATTTTTTTCCATGGAAGACTCTTGCTCAAAGGCTTGCAAGAAATAAATCTAAGAATGCAGAGCTTAACAGCCAAAAGTAGGAGCCAAATGTAAAGATTTAACATTGATTATTACTACAGAAAACCTTGCAAAGCCTAGTCTGGGCTCTTTCAGTGAGTCTGGCCCAGTTTGTGGGAAGTGAAGGATGGGGAGCACCAGGCACAAAACTGAGAAGCCCGTTTTGAAGATGTGTCTCTTTTAAAACCATTGCCATAGCCCGCTCTCCCCATATGTTGTATGGGTGTAAGTGATTATCTGCTCATTTTCGTGCTTCAGCATATGTATTTTATTTAAAGAGACATGACTAATCCCAGCCCCCAGATTAGCTTGTTGTTTCAGTCCTGTGGGTTTGCTTAAGTCATAAAAAAAAATTCCTGAGTTAGGTAGAAAATTGAAAACAAAGGTTAAATAGAACTTCCAAAAATCATCTGCAGAAATGTTTAAATTAAATCCTTGATTCAACACAGCGGTATTGTGCTGGCAGGAACAGAGGTTTACCAGTTAAATTTTATTTACTCAGCTGATTGAAATGCAGAAGAAAGTAAACATCCTGGGTTTGGTGCAGTGGGGAATGAGTTAGACTTTTGAAAATGCAAGGGATTTTTTTCTTCTTTGATATGAAGATCTTATATTACCAATGAAGAACAGTAATTTGTAGTAGGTATGCTTTTAGTAATGGAAGATTAATTTACGCTTTGTTCTAGCCATTTTAGAAACAAAAAGAAAAAGAAGTAGGACATAATAAGGATTATTCCAGTTTTTTCTTTGGGGATTTAAGATCCTCTACTGGTTTCCAAATCTTCCTTGTTTAATCATAAAATGTTAGAACCTGGAAGTAGTTTATGATGACAAAGGGTCTGGAACTGAATATTGCATTGGGTTCACCTAGGACACTGGACTTGCAGAACAGCAACATTTTAATCCTTCATTACCCCTGGGTTTGTGGTTGGTTGGGAGTGCAAAGGGAGGACACGGTACAATGAGGAGATCCAGCTCTTGGGAGCTTGCCCAGCACAGCATCTGGGGGCAAAAGGCCCACCCATTCCTTTCTCTTCAGAGTCTTCAGATTTGTGGAGCTAGGGCTGAGAGTTTGGCAAGATGAGCACTCCCTCTTAGGAGCAGCAGTGTGGAGAGGAAGTTTTCATGCACCCATGTCCTGATTGGACATTACCTATAAGTTAAATAAAACAACAGTGCCTGTACAGAGTGAGCTCTCTTTAAAGATTTTCATACAACCCTACTAACAAAATAGATTAACTGATTGGGCTGTTCAGGAAGAGGGTGTTGAAAAATCTCTCCTTCCCACCCAGCTGTGCTATGTGCAGCATTTTTGGACTCCTCTGACTTTTGGGGACAGCAGGCTCAAAGCACAGCAGCTCCAGGAATGGCTTCTGGAAAGGAATCGTCCATGGACTCCTGTTCCAGGAGAGGATAATCTGATCCTAGGGAGCCAGAAGGGCTCCTGAGCCAGTGTTTGAGTCTAGGTAAACTTGGATGAGAAGTGAGTGTGTTTAATCAGTGCTTGGGACATGCAGACAGCACATTCTCTGTCACCAAAAATCTTAACAGGAGTGTTTTTCAAGGATAACCAAATGATATGGTTATTTGGAAAATCAGGAATAGCTTTTCCCTCCTTTGGAAAACCTCTCCCTCGGCAAAGTTGAGATACTAGCCATGGAATACTGAACTGGGCATTAGAAATTTCTTCCCTCATTTTCATTGTCCCAGAGCTCAGGCCATTATCTATGTGTTTCACATGGCCTTTAGAAAGAGTACCGTGTTTTCACAGCCTGATGGTCACAGAATCATAGATTTATGGAATATCTTGATGATCACTGAAGCCCAGCTCCTGGTTCTACACAGGACAACACCCAAAGGATTCTTGAGCTCTGTCAGGGTTGGTGCTGTGACCACTTCTTCTGGGGAGCCTGTTCCAGTGCCCAAACACCCTCTGGATGAAGAACCTTTTTCTGATATCCAACCTAAACCTCCCCTGGCAACTTCTGGCCATTCCCTTGGGTTTTGTTGCTGGTCACCGCAGAGAAGAGATCAGTGTCTGCCTGTCCTCTTCCCCTCCTGAGGAAGCTGCAACTGCAGTTGTGAGGTCTCCCCTCAGCCTTCTCTTTATCAGGCTGAACAAGACAAGAGTTCTCTCGGATCTCCCTGGATCCTGTGTAAGAAAGCATCATGCTTTTTAGTCCCCTGGTTAACTCAGTGCTCCTCCTTTGTCGCCTTCATCTGCATCTCTGCATGAGCAAATTTAACAGGCAGCCTAAAGCAAACCCAGAAAAACCACTCGGAGTTGGCACAAAATTAATTATGTACAAGCTTCCTACCAAGAAAAGGTATGGCACATTTATATTTTGCCCGAGGGCTGAGTTTATGAGCACCTCAGAGGCAGAAGCCCTGCCAGTGCTGGAAAAACATCTGAGATTGTACTTTTGTTTGCATGCCTTTTTCCCACAGAGATGTCGATGGCAGCATCTGATTTCATTTGTTGCAATCTGCTGCTGTTTGAGTTTTTCACAGAGGGGTTTGGTTGATATCTGATTGTTTTAGTTTGTGTTTTGGTTGATAACCTGTGTTTTTGTGATAGTTATGTTAATGTTGAATGGTGATTGTGAAACACTAATCGTCCCACTGGCAGGTATTGTCCTTCCTGAATCTAAACAAAAAAAGAAAAAAAATCGATCAGTGGTTATTGATTTGAGAGAGTGTCCTGGAAGATATTAAATACCTACAATCTTTCTGTGAACCCATAAATCATGATTATTGTTTTAAAAGGCCATACATTTTAAGCACTTTGTCAGCAAGCCCTGCCAGTGCTATTTGGATAATACAAATGTGTCTAAAGGCTTTGCTGAATCCATATAGTGTGGAAACAATTAGATATGTGGTTACACCTCAGTGTGGCTTGAATAATTGTGCCATTGCCTTTGCAAAGCTAGGAGGAAGGAAATAAACAGGGTAAGCAATTCTGTGGGTAATTAATTACTTACGGAAAATGAGATGAACTTAACAGAATTGCTGTTTCCAGTTGCAATAATTAAGGACAAGTCTGAGAAAGCAGGACATGACTTCCCAGGGCAAGTTGAGTGGAAAGGGATGATGCTTTTCCTTTGGCAGAAAAGTCCAGCCACTGGTTGCTCCAAATCGTATGCTTAGGCATCACAGAGGGCCAAGGAATGTTTGGCCTCATTTGTCTGAATAATATTTGCAGATCAACTGGTGGAAATCAAAAGTGGCTGTGGCTTTCAATATATGTATAAAATTCCCCTTATGCCAGGTGGTAAAGCCCCAGTCCTTAGAGGTCTCCAAGGCACGTAAAGGCAGCAGTTTCTCCTGCAAATGAAGCTCTGTGGCAGGCTCACTGACCCCCGAGATGGTTACGGATGTCTTGAGGGGACTGGCCACCTACTGTCAAATACAGTGTGGGAGCCAAAGATGAGGCTGGTAAATGATGACTTGGAAGGCTGTGTGATGAACACCAGCAGCCTGAGGAAGGAGATTAGGAAGTCATTTGGCTCCATGCCATCAAGGTGGTAACTTTGTCATGAAATGCAAAGGCAAAATCCTTTAAGCACTCTTTTATTGCTTGCTATTGATTTTTCTTGCCATGAAGATGCTCCTTCACTAATTAACGATGAACCCGTTTGCTTTATGAGGGGAGTACTGGACTTTCCAACTCCTTCAATAAATCCATCTTTTCTAATCCTTGAAATTAAAAAAAAAAAAAAAAAAAAAAAAAAAAAAAAAAAAAGAAAAGAAAAAGAAAACATCCCTACTACTTCATATCGGCAGGCAGTGGGGAGACACAATAGCACATTTTATTTTGTGTTACCCTCCTGCTTGCCTGCAGGAAACATCTGCCTCTCTGCTTTATTTGCACCATGTTAAAATTAATTCCATGGGTCTTTCTGAATGCTTTTGAGGGGGCACATCATCCATCTGTTTTTATTTGGGTTTCATCACCCCTAACAGCTACTAAGGGTCCTGTATACTCACTTTGGTGTTTTTCCTTGCTATCCAAACAGTTATTTTGGAGCCCAAGGCATCAGTCCATGTGCTTACTGAGCCTTTTTGTGCTATCATAGAGATGGGGAAACACTTGGAATTGTCAAAAGAGTGATAAATTCAAGTTAAGTAAAGTTAAACCGTAAAGAGTTGTACAAAATTGTAATATGTAAAGTCAATTAGTTATGTAGGGTTTTATTGAAGCCCTAGGTTTACTCTAAAATACACTTTGTTAAATTAAGAAAAAAGAAAAAAAAAATATAAAACCAGCCAGTATTCTTTTTAAATGAGAGCTGAATAGCTGCTTTCTGATAACAGACTTTCTCTGTTCAGCAGCATTTTAGAACCAATTGGTTTACCTTCATGTGAAGGTAAATTCTTGACTCACTTTTTCCTGCTGCAAAAAAAAGTGATAGCTTTAACATTTCACAATATTGCTAATCTAGGTACATGAAAGTAATTTAGTTCATGTAATATAAGTTGCAGATTGTCTGTAACTGTTTTGGGCTGTCCATGTGTATCCCAGCAATTCAGTCTCCTTGTGACAAAAAGGTATTACTTGAGGTTTTAAAAGGATAGGCAGTGCAAAAGGGTTTCCTGAGCTTAGGATAAATTGGTTTTGAAATTCCTTAAGCATCTAAACAAGGATATAAGTAGCTAATTTTAGCAACTTTCTAAAAATTGGTTTGGAAACACCACAGGAATATAGAAGGTAATGTGAACAATCCTTTCTCATCACTGAAGGAGAAGGTACTCTGGGAAATTGAAAGACATCTAACTTAAATAAGATTTTGAAAGAGTTTTACATGATGTGTAATTAACCTTAAGAAGTCTTTGCCCCAAGGTAAAGTCAGGGCTTTTTTTAAGATTAGAAAATGAATTAGGTATTTATACAGATTGGTAGACCATCCGCTATCCATCATCTGGGCTGCAAAGAAACACAAGGGAGGTGAGGTAAGATTTCACAGGTTCAATGAATAATGCAGCCACTAAAGATCAGCTTTTTACCTTCAGGTATTTGAGAGAGAAGCCTCCACCAAAGCCATCATTCAGGTTTCCTCTGCAGTCAGTAGAGAAATGCATTTCTTCAGGGAATGGCAAAGCCCCACCTACCTTAAACACCTGTTCTTTTACGGATAAATTCCTCTTTGGGGGTACCAGGCTGACATTAACTGTAGGGGGAGCAGAGTCACACAATTTAAATGAAATAGGCTATATCCCTTACCCTGCCAGGTAAGGACGAACTTAACCAAATCTGGAGATTGCACTTTAGATGCAGCATCTCAGGCTGTGCTAGGCTAGCTTTTCCAACAATTTTTGCTTCAACTATTTTTTCAAGCTATTCACTACAGCTTTTACTACTAGTGAATATAATCCCAGTTTTCCAGTCAGCACCTCCATTTTTCTGGGAACTGAGGCTCTTCCAAGGCTTTTCTCTTGTCTAAGTGATGGGTTTTATGTATTGCAGATAATGACACAGCATTACTGCAGCATTGATAGGTTTCACAGACTTCACCGGGGCAAAAAAAACCAAAACATTCTAAAGTAATTTTTGTCAGAAATTGTTGCTAACACAAGAGATAAGCTTCTCACAATGCTTGAGTTGTTAAAATGAAAAGGATTGTATTTCATGAGAGATACAAGAAACTAAATTCTACAGCCCCTGTGTATAGAGAATTGAACTGGGAGTTAGCCATCTTTGAAAATCTCACTTCTTTAGGCACCTGTTTGCTTAGGGCAGTGGGTCCCAGACAAATCCATTTTGGAAATAGGGTAAAAACTGCTAAGGTCTTTTTGGTGGTTTTCTCATGAGCTGCTTTGAAGTGTTAGCCTCAAGCTCAAAGGGAATCCAGGTTTACCAGTTTTGCATTTTGTCTGTACAAAGATGAAATTGAAGAAATGCTATTATGGGTTGCTGAAAAACTTTGTGAGGATCTAGATGGTAACAGCAACATTAAAAAAATTTCTAATCCTGTACTTTTGTATTTTAGTGCTGGTTGCTTTTCAGTATAAAGTCTTTACATAAAACCTGCATGCCAGTGAACACTAATAGAAATCCTGGTCCTGCTCCTGCCCACGTTGCTGGGCTGACAGCTCAGATTGTCCTATATCTTCATTTAATTTAATTGCATTGTAGGGGAGCTGCAGGTTGCCAGTATTGACCAAAGGAGGTCCCAGCAGGATGGACTGGTCCTGGCTGTGTTGATGGGGGTAATGAGATGAATCCTCCATCTCTGGCACCCATGGGGGTTTCTGTGAGGGGTCGCAGGTTGGAAAGCTCTGTGTCAGTGGGGAGAGGAGACCTGGGAGCTGTTGCACATTGCCTGGTACACAGGCAGGGTTAAGCACACAGCCTGTCCCAGAAGGTTAGGGAGACTCCCCTAGGAAAATGGCTGACTAGTCTTGTGTCCCCCACAGCGACAGGAGCTGAGTGATCCAGCTTGGTTTCTTCATCACTGCAGTGAGCTGCTTTTCACCCTTGCCTGGCAGAGGCCTTTCTTTGCCCTTCCCCATGAAATGGTAGTAAATAGGTCTGTGCCTTGTCACCCAGGGCTTTAGAAGATCCTGCTGCCATTACCTTCAGGAATGCTGCAGTCTGACTTGGAAGTTCCACTTTGGAAAAGTAAATGGCAATAAAGATACTCCTGTAACAGGTTCCAGCACCATAGGAGAGTATTGCTGGAGGCATGGTGAAGTTTTGCCACTTGAACACATGAAACACACCTGTGATGGCTGTGCTGGGGTTTCAAAACTTGTCTTCTCCAGGGGGATAGCCATGAGATTTGAAAGATACTTCAAAGTCCATGGACAGCTGTGGGATGGTAACCAGGAGAGGCAGCTGCAGCATGCAGCTAGCGATGCCTGCTTCTGTGCATTAACCCAGCATTCCCAGTCAGGTTTCAATTCCCTAGGGCAGCAAGCCAGGATGGCTGGTGTGCTCCAGATGCACCTGATGCCAGTACACCTTTGGTTTTGGTGACGGCTGGTGGGAGAAGGGTGGGGAACTAGCAGTAAACTCTATTCTCTATGTCATTATATTTCTAATGTTGGTGTTCTTGTCTTTATGTCTATGCATTCTTTAGCTATGAGGATAACAGACCCTTCATCAAGTAAGAATGACCTGAATGGCTGATAAATTTCATTTATCAGTGTGGTCTCATGAACCAGCTGTCAGATCAATATTGAAAAATCATTAAAGCTTCTGTCATTCGCTTTTGAGGCAGAAGAGCAAACTGTGCAGGAAAGTGGTCAGGCATACAGCTAAGGTGCAGAGTAAATATGCTGCATGTGTATTGCCAACCAATTGTTGCCTTATTTGCTTTATATTCTTTAATTGGATGTTACTTGAATTCAAGGTGGAAGTTCCCAAGTTAATCCTGTGTAGTACAGACTTGTTTTACCAACTGCAGCCTCTGGTCCACTGTGCTCTGTCACTGGGATTGCTTTATGGTAGTATAAAAACAGAAGCAAATTTTCAAAAAAGTGCATGGCTGCTGTACCCCATTATTCCCTTTCTAGTTAATGGGAGTAGTGCAAGCAAATCTGTGCGCATTGGTGCGTTGGAGACTCCTTACTCATTGGAATATACCTTCTAATTGTCCCTAATTGTAAACCACTGATTTCCAAATGCTCCAAAAAAAATGGATATTTTTGTTTCTTTATTGTGATAAAATTCCACTACAGGAAAGAAAAGCCATGGAAAAGCAGCAGCAAGTCTGTACAAAGAGCAAGATAAAACCTCAAGCTGTACCACAAAAAAAAAAACCAAAAAAAAACAACTAACCCAAACTTGTGAAGAAAGCCAAAAAATGCCTAGAAACTACATACCTTAGGGCATCCGCGCTCTTTCTTCTGCAACCAAAAAAGTAATGTGCATTAGCACAAAATAGAAGCAAATCAACTTTGCAGTAGACTTTCAGTTTGTTCTTCTGGTGAAGAGTCCTTTGTGTTCGTTCTTTCAGCACCATTGCCATGTTCTCTTTCATCGCTTGGTTCTGTTTCTTCTGTGGATGTGGGATGGAGCTATTCACAGTAATCTTCACATCCTTTTTATCGCTGGCTCTTGTTTTCTGAGGCGCAACACTGTTAATGCGTGCAGTTTGCACTGTTGGGGGTTTTCTAACCCACAGATTCCTTCCCATCATTGAAGGCAGCATATCTCCACTAAATAACTGTTTCATTCCTGCACACCTCTGCAGCCAAAGGCTTTTTAATCAGATTCAAGAACGGGCTGTGCTTCAGAGCAGAATACTTTTCTGATATCCAGGGAATAATTTTTAAAAGAATCTGGAAGTGCAGGAAGCTTTTATCTGGGGATGAGAAAAAGGAAAGAGGAAAAAAAATGGGGGGGGGGGG
>VXBU01016504.1:832184-879679 GCA_013400315.1 Bombycilla garrulus | reverse complement strand
TTTTTTTTTTTTTTATGAAAAAAGCAAATTTATTTGTACTTCATTAATTGGTATGCAACTAGGACAATAGCGTGCTCTCACTGATGGTGGAATCTTGGGGAGAAAAATATCCCAAGCTACTAAAGCTGTAAACTTTATCTACTGGCTACCTTTCTGAAGGATTGTGAATGTATTTTCAATTTGCATCACCCTAAATATTTATTTGTGGGATTGACTGGAAATGCTTCAAAGGAACTGTTCTGGTCTACTAGGTACATAATAGTGATTTTTAAAGAACTGTCTTAATAAGCAGTTACCTTAGGGAGCTCTTCTGGTCATGTGGTTAAATAATACATATTTTATAAACTTCAGTGGAAGACTTAATGCTGCTTTTTCATTCTAATACCTAGAGAACAAACAATAAAACAACAAAAGACTTGAATACAACATTGGTATGCTTTTGTTCGTGACAAGCACACGCTAAAAGGAAAAGGATTCAAGGCTGTAGCTGCCATGGCCTCTCTGTAGCAGAGGTTGTCTGTCTGACCTCTGCAGGACTGCTCTGTACCCCAGGTTGCTGCTGCTTCATCTTTCTCCCCCTTGCCCCATGCTCTGCTTAGCAGAGGAAAGCCCAAGCATGACCAAATCCAGGCCACGTTCCCACAAGGCTGAAGGGGCTTGGAAACATCAGCAGGTCTTTGTCCCTGTGAGCCCTTCTGCAGCATCTTGGGGGGCCTTGGGGCAGGCAAGGAAGCAGAGGTGCTGGCTCACTGCAGTCTTGTCTGATATGGGATTTAGAAGGGCTAAACAGTGAGGAAGGGGTGGAAAGATTACATATGGATGTGTTTATTTTTGTGATTTTACACCTAATGATAACGGGATGGCAGAAAAAAAACAAAGCCTTCAGGTATAGAGCAAACAGATATTCAAGGTGCTGCTTGCTTCCCAGCCAGAAGTTGACTCCCTCCCCTGTGCAGCAGCAATTCCTTTAAAGTTGTAGGTAATACATCATGTGAAAACTAGGTTAGGAGCAGGACAGAGTTCCTATACTGCTTCTCACACTTCATCTCTTGTCCTGGATTCGAAGATCAGGACAAGAAGATCTAAAGATTCGAAGATCTAAATTACCTTTGAGAAGGTAATTTAGAAGATGATTAAATGTTATTTAGTAGTGTAGCATGGAATACTCCTCCTGCCATCCCAGCAGAGCTTCTAGATTTCCTGAAAACACCCCAAAAAACCCTAGCATGCCGCAGTCATCCCATGTCCCCAGCTCTGTTGTCCAGGCAGAAAGTCAGTGGGAGAAAGCAGGCGAAAACCTGCTCCCCCTGTTTGGTGGAACAACATTTTGGGCCCAAGCAGTGGCTGCACCTCTACTCCCACTGCCCTCCTGAGGTGGAGCAAGTGACAATCTTAGTTTTGCAGCCCATATGAAGAAGGATTGCCCCTCCTTTTCTCCAGGCAGAAGCGTGGCAGCAGCTACCGCTTTAGCAAATGTAGTGTGTGAGTGCCTGTACGAGTTTACACACTTCCCCTCACGGCAGGGTGGAAGAAGTGTGAAGCAGCATTGCAAAGAACATCCTTGTGTGGAGTGGATCTGGCAAGCAGGGAAGGCTTGCCCACCTGCCTGTAGCTGTTTATCTGGCTTACAGGCATATGGGAAACTAGCTAAAATGCAGCAATACATGTGTCTTGGTGTTAAGTGTAAATAAAGAAGCTAATCCAGCTGGCAGTCCTGTGAAACCAATGGACACTAAAATAAAGTGACAATCAGAGTTGTCATTTCATTTGGTTTATTTTCTTTTCCTCCATTTGCAAAAATAACATCTACATGTCATTTACATGCATACTGCTTTTACATATTTAGAAAAGAAAAGAGACACTGTGGTTACAAATGTGCTTTGGTTATGATAAATTTCTGTGCTCATAACACTTCCATTTCCTTGTATTTCCTCAAGCTTGAAGATTTGTAAACTGCATTCAGCTTGAAGACAAAAGCAGAGCTATGATTTATTTTGATATGCTGTTTTCTTTTTGCTAAAACCAGGGGCAAAATCTTCCTGCCTGTAGACATATGCCTTCTTTTGTGTAGATGAAAAACCAATCCCATTTTTCTTTTTCTTTTTTTTTTTTTCTTTCTTTTTCTCCTAACAGGTCCTGGGTTATAGGTGCAATAGCCCTACTCTGCCTATTAGGACTGACCTGGGCATTCGGACTCATGTATATTAATGAAAGCACAGTCATCATGGCGTATCTCTTCACCATATTCAATTCTCTGCAGGGAATGTTTATATTCATTTTCCATTGTGTCCTCCAGAAAAAGGTAAGACGACGGTTCCCAGCAGCAAGAGAGGTGGTAACGAGGTGTTTTGTTGCCTAACAACCACAGCATAGCATCGTCTGTGTGCCCTGAATTCCCATCACACAGATTTATCTCGGTGCACTAATCAGGGTGGTATTTAGTCTGGAAACCAGCAAGATGCTGGGGAATGAGGTTCTAACAAGGATATGTGGCAGTGGCATTTCAGCAGCCAGGGCCCTGGCAGATGTGTCAGAGGCAAGAGAAAAGGCAGCTGTCAGTTTGCAGGGCCCTGTAACAGGGCTTTGCCTGCCATCAGACAGATTCTCCTTCCTTGTGTGCCGGTGTGAGAGGGGAGAGAGCCCACGGGCATCCAAGAAGTGCTCATAGTGGAGCTTTACATCCTCATCTGTAGTCCCTGCAGGAAGTTACCCCTTCCGTGGCAGCACATGTGGGTTGATGGGATGTAATAGGGGCTGCTTCTCCTGATCTTTCAAGGACGGAAGGACCTGTGCTCTGCAGCGGTTCATTAGCCTTTGTGTTGCTTGGGTCTGATATGGTGTTTTGGAAGTCTTCCTCAAAGCAAGCGCAGCAAGTGCTTCTTGGTGGAAATTGAAGTATGCCCCAATTAACTTTTGCAAGATAACAGTGAAGTAACTTAGATAAACTCTGGGGGGAAAATAAATGCAACAGAATAAAAATTCTGTGTTTATGTAGATCAAGTTTACAGCCTCTGACAATCAGTAATAAGTATTTTTAAGAACCCTTTTGTTCTCTACTTAAATTCAGTAGTACAGAGCTCTCCCGTTCTGTGCATGTCTGCTGATAATTTACTATGTACATCTGATATACTGAACCAATAGAAATATAGGGGAGAGTTTATGTGGATACACTGGTCCCACTTTCTTAGGGTAACCAGTATCTTTTGGTGAAATGGCTTATTGAGTAAAGTCAGGTCTGTGTTGAGATCTTTCCTCCATCTGAGAGCCACAGGCTTGCTCCTCTGTTACTCACGTTTTCCTATACAGGCAAGGGAAATCTGACCCATGAAGACATAATCAAAATTCATCATAAAAAGTGAGCTCTGCAGGTGATGCTTCTGGAAGGATCTGCAGAGCTGTGTGTAAATGTCATTCTTGAAACCAAAGAAAGACTTCTGGGGTTAAGAGTTTTGTCCTTGTCATTGCATCTCAAATTTGTCTATCTTAAGCTTAAAAGCTTTGTCTAGATGCAACTTCCTGCTGATGATCCCAAGCCTTCAAGCAAGAGAGTTTCCAGTCATGATAGTAAGAGTGTAGGAAGCATCACCATTGCTTATTAAGCCTGCAGATGCCTCTCTGTGAGGAGTTTGAATTTCTGCACCATTCTGACTGGTACATCCTCTCACCTCCAATGCACCCCGCAAAGGGTCAGTCCCTAATCCAGCATCCCTGTACAGCCTCCTTGGTTCATGGGGTTCTCAGTCAGCATGACAGAACCATTCTCTTTTCTGTCTTAAGCCAATTTACACCCTTAAACCACCACTGATGACTGTGGAATTGTTGCTGATTTACGGCTGCACAGAGGGAAGGAGAATGCAGGTGGTACATTGCTGTGGAGTGGATGCATCTCTCTGACCTAAGAGCTGAGGGAGGTATTATTTAAAAGCAGAAAAAGAATTCTTTCCTTTCCTATCTATCATGGCCTAGAAAATAGGCAAAACACTGCAGAGAGGCAAGCAGTGGGTGGCTAATTAAAGCAATTGAATTATTTTCTCTCAGCAAAGGATTGATTAGGCACTCGAGCATATTGGGCACTTGTGGTATGTGTTTGTCTCAAGCGCTTAAGGAAGAGCCTAATGAAAAAGCTGTAATTTGCTATTTAAACAGTTGTTTCACAGAGTTGTGAAATGCTCATGGAGAGTTTAGCAAAATTTTACAGCTAACCGTATGCTTCAAGGAATTTCAGCTGGTGTTTTGGACATGCATGATGGTTTGGAGGCTTTTTTGTGTCAATGGGGAACATGACCCTCTTTTGGCTCTTCAGTACAGACTGCTCACCTTCAGCCCTGTCCCATCTGGTTTCTGGGTATTTCTGCCCGTAAAAAGTCACAGCTGAAGCTTGGTGGAAGGTTATATCCTGTCTGGGCACAAGTCAGCATACTTCCTCTGAAGCAAAGGAGGTGGCACGGTTGGACTGCAATGCCCATTTAAAACATGACTGGCTTGCACAGTCCTGTGCAAAAGCAGTTCCAGCCATCCCTGGGCATTGGGAATATAATCTCTAGTGCTGCTGGTTCTACTGTTTCCTCAAATTTCAATTTGACTGCAAGAAAGATTTTTTTTTTTATATAAAAAATCAATAGCTTTCATATGTGTCTCTTGGAACTCTTTTTTCTTAGTCCCCTGCCAGAGGCAATAACTTTTAGTACCTTGATGAGCCAATATGCTAGTTTATATCAAATCTGCAACAATATTAATTTTCAGCCATAAATAGTGTACCTGCACTTTATGCCATGCTCCTTCGATGTGCCTCAGAGGATGCTGTAACTGGCTGGTGCCAACGAGCAGCTTTGCTGCAAGGGAGCAGTCTCTTGTGACATCCTAAGCCTTGAGCTCTGCTGCAAGGGGTACTAGACTGCTTTCACACACACTGCAGCAGATTTTGTTTTAAGGAAACACTGAGGAAAAACCAGGGGCTGTGTTGAAAATCAGAAGGCAGTGGGCTGGAGGAGGAGCTGCCTGCTAACCACCACGGCTCTTTCCCTGGCTAGGTACGTAAAGAGTACGGGAAATGCCTGCGCACACATTGCTGTAGTGGGAAAAGTACAGAGAGTTCTATCGGCTCAGGAAAAACCTCGGGGTCAAGGACACCTGGAAGATACTCCACAGGCTCACAGGTAACCCACACTTTTTGTTAGTGCCATGCCAAGACCCTTCTCAGCTGTTCTGGGAGGAAAGTTCCTCTCGGCACCAAAGGAGCTGCCTTAGGCCTCTCCCTAGTGCACTTGCAGAGATTTTCCTCATTTCCAGACCTGAAAACAACAGTGGCTTGCATTGAGATGATGGCAATGAAATGTCTCTCCAAGAACCTTCTAAATAGTTCTGTTTGGAATAAAAAGTCCAAGCTTGCCTTCCAGAGGCAGGTGGGTGGTTATCACCTGAGGTGTCCTGCCTGCTCTCCATGGGAAGCAGGAGGTGGGAGCATTTTGTCAGCCGTGCTACATTCCAGTACATCCTTTAATCATGAGATGAGGGTTGTCACTATTAACTATTTACATGTACAAGAATAATGCTATAAGCATCATTTAAATTTTTAATTTGTAAGCATCATTTTAATTTTTTTTCTTGTAAAGAAAATTAAAGGCTATACAAGTGTCACTTGCCAGTGAAAGAGCTGGCTTTGTGACATTTGATGGTTTGATCTGATCCGTTCCCCTCACACAGTTTGTCTTAGCTTATGGACCTCTTGGGGCAAGCCAATGGAGTCAGACTGTCCCACTAAGCTACCAGATTTGGTGCCTTTGGTCACCTGAAAATTCAGGTTTTGTGTTTGCACACTTAGCAGTTTTGAAGCTAACTTGTGTGTAGAGATGCAGATTTATGGACTAAGAGTTCATATAAAATGAAGAAGCTTATTTCTTAATCAATAGAAACCAAACACAAATTTATTCGGTATTAGTAATGGAAGTAATTATACATGACAGTTCCACTATTAAATTATAAAAGACATGCAGCGAGTAACAGCTTATAACTTTCCAGGAAAACCTAATTTGCAATTTATGTCTTGGAGCAAATCATTATTTATTTGCAGTGGTTTCCAAGATGTCATCCAAAACCTCCGCTTCGGTGTTTTCATAGGTGTGGTAGCTACGCAGAGCAAATAAAAGCAATAGAATATAGAACCTCTCTCCAGAAGGCCATCAAATTCCAGTTATGTCCAAAACTCACAATATCCAGCAGCATTTAGGTGGCCAATTGGAAAGCCTCTGGTGTTACATAACTTAGCTGTTGTGCTGGTGCCCTCCTCTCCAGGAAGATTTGACTTTATTGGTCCCCCCCCCTCACCAGTCCCAGCACAAGAGAACAAGCTCTTTTGAGGGTGAACTGAGTCTTCTGGCAGCAGTCCCCTTGTGGCAGGTGAGGTTTGAGGCACCAAATCAGATTTTGCCTGCAGAAGTGTGTCCTTGAGGGATGGAAGTTCCTAAGGCCTGTTGTAGCCAGGAGAAACCTCATACAGGTGATGGAGAGTAGATGGAGAGCAGTCTGAGTCATTGAAAACGCAGAGAAAAAAACTCAGAAATTTGGCTCCTAATTTTAAATAGAGAAAACCGTGAGGAAGAGAGCTTCTAAGATCCCTTATTCTCTGAGAAGCTTAGAATAATAGAAAACAGAATAATAGAAAACAAAGTAATAAGTCTACAGGGGGTCATGTCAGAGAAACACAATAAATTAAATGTCCAGGTGAAAAATAATTACTGTGAAAGGGCATGGGGCTCATGTCACATGGTACTTCCATTTATAGAGGGCTAATGCATGATTAGGAGATGCTGTTATCCCATGGTTAATGAGTAAGCTAGGACTTTTCAGCCTGGGACCATGTGATTAAGCCTCGGTAGATCTCTCATGGCTAAAATCTCACTATGGAAACCACTGGATTTTTGGCACTTAAGAAAAACGTGGTCTGCCACAGTGGGAAAAAGAATTTCCCAGTCTCCCAGATCACCTGCCATCACTTTCACACATCCAGGGAAAACGTCCATCAGAGGCACAGACATGAGGTGAGGGAGAGTTTCCTTGGGACACCTGGGTTCTCCAGTCACCTTCCTGCAGGGATTGGGACTGAACTGCTCACAAGATGTATTTTGTCTGATTTTTTTGATATTTTGCAAGGTTTAGTTGTTGGGGAGGAGTGAGACAGTGATGTAAATGCCACAGAGGCAGATACTTCACAGCATATTTGAGGAACAAAACAGAAGGCCAACATATTCAGGACACTTTTGCCAGTAGCAGAAGCTGTACCACAGATGGCAAAACCGTCACAGATTTTTCAGTATGGGAACATAAGTCACTCAATTGTGGGGAATTTTTTTTCCCCCCTAAATTCCCCAAGATGGAAAATAGCTATAGAAAACGTCTGTTCATTCAGGGGCACCAAGATACAAATCAAGTCTTCTGTTACACTTCACAAAAAAAAGAAACAAGTTGTGTGATTATCAAAAACACCTGTGCTTCTGTGTGTGGGTTATTTTTCATTATTTGGTGCTATATTGGTAAACCTGTAGCTGGCATGGGGTCTGGGTTTCTCTCATGCATGATTTTTTTATTTTTTTTTTAATTAAGATGTAAGCAACTCTATTATACACATTTACTTCGAGCTAGGCATTTGTGTTATGAAGGAAGTCTGGCAGGGTCTGGCATGCATGAAGCAGGTTACAACCAAACAGCGACTGCTTGCTTACAGGTGGCTAGAAGCAAGTCTCATCCTGAGCTAGACATGCCAGTAGCCATTTTTAGTGAGGCAGAAAGAAACCTCTCTACAGCTGCTAAAATTCACTACCTGCTGTGCTTCAATCCCTCTTCAGAGCCGGATTCGTAGGATGTGGAATGACACAGTTCGAAAACAGTCCGAGTCTTCCTTTATTACTGGAGATATAAACAGTTCAGCTTCACTCAACAGAGGTAATTATAACCTATTTTTCATATCTCTAACTCTTCTGATGGCTTTAAGGAGTCTGAAATGTGTTGCCTCTTTGCCCCCTGCCTTTTCCTCCTCACCCAAGTATCACTGGACCCTGTTCTACCACCAAGAAATGTTACAGTGTAAGAGGAGGTTTTATGATGGTTGTTGCCTTCTTTTTCTTTCCTTTCTATATTTCTACACGTGCATTTCCAAGAATTGTCATGTCTGGAAGGAAGTTAGGAAAAGTGAAAAAGAGAAATAAAATTAAGTTGAAATCACCCCTTTACCTCAGGAAGCTGCTAGTGCCAGAAGCTGCTGACATGTCAGGCCTTGTTGCTGACAGTGAAAATGAGCCATTACAGCACTGTACAGCCTGTGTTAAGCATCACAGGAGTCCTGATTGTCCTGCATATGTAGCAATACTGTTGTCTTTATAGAAGCAAAAGTGAGCAGCAGAATATAGACGTAAGGAAAAACTGCTTGGAACAAAATTGTCTGTGTTGGTGTTAATATACCTAGTTTGAAGAACTGACTGATGTGAACTTTATAGACATCTGTGGAGAAAAGGCTATCAGAAATGTATATGCCAAACAAAATGTGGTGTCTGGCACAAGAGGAATATATGAACAGCTTTTTTAAACCAAGTGTTTTCCAGGGAGTTGTAGGAAAATGGCGATAACAAAATACCAGAAAAAGAGCCTCAGAGATTGTTTCCTTTCTCTTCCAGTACAGCTACTTTATGAATTAACCTTGAGCAACCAGATGCCAAACTCGGTTTTGTGTTATCTGTCCAGTTGATGCTGAAATTAAGAGAGGGTAGACTTGAGATTACTGGGCCTAACTGTTCTCTCATGATGATGAAAAATCAAACGTATTTCCAGTCCTGATGGTTGGTCTGCAGAGCTCAACTGAAAAATGAGTTTGGACTTTGGTTCCTATTAAGTCTTTATTCGCACAGAATTCCCACTGATTTTAGGGTGAGTTTTGCCTGGGGACAGGCTTGAAGGATTTTGACTGTGCTGAGTAATATTGGCTGATGAGTGCTGGGGGAAGTAGGGATATATGATTCTATTCTCTGAACAGTATACACACTGTCCTGATCAGTGCAAAGGGGGAAGGCAGTGTAACATGGATCTGTACAGTTCTTCAATTCACTGGTCTTGTTTGTGCCGGGGTATTTTCCCTTTGCACTGAAGGTTGACTATAAGATTCCATTACTGCAAATGCCTGTTTCATCCATGTGTATTGCCCTTACATCTCTCTCTGTCTCCACATTAAAAACTGCAGAGCAGCAGCCAGGCTTCTCTGGGTCTAATGTAGGGGGAAATTGGTTGTCACACAAAGGCTTCAGGAAGAGCCACTGTTTCCCTCAGCCATCCCACTGCTCCATCTCAGTGGCAAACCAAAATGTGTTATGCATGAAATGTTTGCTGCCTTAGTTAGCACAGAAGTTGAATTTGCTGTCTGATGCAGCTGAGTTTACCAAGGGATGTGTTTTAGCAAACAGGATGTTCTGGGCTTATTAGCAAAAGAAAGGTATCTCTCCTTTTTTGGTTGTGCTTTTTTTTTCTGTGCAAAGAGGGAAGTATGGCTGTCAGTTGGGACAAGTGAAGAGGTTTCGAGTGGACAGTCTTCATCCCAGTATGGTGAGAGCCTGTTACTAGATGTGCCTGTTATTTAAAGATCAGCTGGGAAATGGGCTGCTAGGGGAAGCATCTTCAAATCAGGTTTCACTCAGCTCTTTTCCATGTCTGACACTGGATGAGATGAATCACCTGAAGGGCCTGAATCTCTCTACTGACTACAGAAACAGCCTGATGAGTGTCTTAGAAGGGAAGCCTTTTAGGTGGAGCACTGAAGTGACTTGAGTAAGTCTTGCAGTTCTACAGTCATCCTCCCTCTTTTTCACACAGGCAGGCACAATATTTGCTGTTGTTGGGGTTGGGGTTTTTTTTTCCTGGTAAACAGAAGTATTCCAAAGTGGAGGTTACGAACATTTCTATGGGAGGTGGCATCTCCAAAGCAGTAGGTGGTCAGTTCCACATGGAAATACACCTGGCATCAACAGTAATCCAGAGTTAGTTGTGCAAGACTCTGGGTATTTCTCGCTTTATCCTGTTTATTTCAGCTATATAGCAACATTCATGGTCTTAGGGCTTTCCACAGAGAAAACTCTCCAGAGAACTGCAGCCTGAACAGAGCAGTGGGGCAATGTGTCTTTCATAGTTCTTGTCTTACACTTAATATTTACATATATATTCTTCCTTAAATGAGCTATTTCATTAATTTTTTATTTACTAGCATGCTATTAAGGCTCAGAGGATTCAAGTGTGAGCCTTGAATTGTATGGTCAGTAGCTTTCCCTGCCTGAGGTTGATGAAACAGGGTCCTGTTCCTGTTCAAAACTCCCACTCCAGCCCTATCAGCCTAGACATCTTTTGCACAAAATTATCTGTTTTATCCGAAGTTAAACATTCTATGTGCGCTGGCATTTTCCCCAGAGGCTTCAGAGAGCAGTCTGTATTCTAAAACAGGATGGAAATGATCCTTTGTCCCCAGAATTGTCCAGGTCCTGGAGCTTAACTCCATTTCTCATTGTCCTGGGCCAGCACTGAGTTTTTGTGTTTCTGCTGTAGGAGCAGAAAGCAGTGAGACATCCTCTAACTGGGGTACTATCTCATTGAAACCTGTTTTTTCCCTGATATCATTAATCATAGTTACAGCCTCCTGCCACATGATAACATACCAGGCAAGACTGCTCTAGCTATCCATATTTCCTGTATGATGCCCAGCATTTCTGTATGGCATCTCAAGTCTTCCTTCATGAACCTCCTGGGCATCAGCCTGGAATGGTGTCTGTGTTAGTACATCCCTCCTTTAGACATACAGCTATGTCTTTTTCTGATTTAGCAGATAACACAATGCTTATGGCTCTTTTCAGCTTCATATTCTCTCTTATCTTATATTCCCCCCTCTCCCTGCCAGAGTAATTGATCATAATGTTACTTATTCTCATTTGTCACACCAGGAATTTCAAGCATAACCCCAAACTTGCCTGATGTAATGTGTTCTGTAATGAAAACTTTACTCTGTCATAAGGCATACAAGATTATTTCAGATATTTCCTGAATGTAGCATCTGATTATTGATTAATAAAAAGTATGTCTGGCTTTGTTTTCCCTTGCTGCTGATTGTGGCTTAGTAGTGATGTGGATCTGGGGTTGTTACACCGCTGAAATCAGGAGGAAGGGAAGAGAAACTGGCTGTAGATTTTCTTTTTTACTATTACTATTGAATGAACAGCATGACTGTCCACCCGATGAACATGGTCTCAGTTTCAGGATCCCGGGGGATTCTTGCTCCTTGCACTCCTACTCTGCAACTCTGTAACTGTCCAGTTTTTCACACCCTGGGTCTGGCTGCATACTTCTGCCATGTATTTCACATCCAACCTATGCTCTACATTTCTTTTCCTGGTGCTGAAAACTTCAGAGGTGTAAAAGCTGAACCAAGCTGATTACCTCATAAGTAGGAAAAAGAAGTTTCCCTTTGCCTGCAGGGTGTTTGGTGTGTGATCTTATTGCAGGCGCTTGGATGTAGTACAAAAGGAATGTATGTAGGATGGACTGTCTGCTGGAGTTTAGTACTTTGAAGGCTGGAAAGTGGAATGTATGAAGGAAAAGCAACAGGGCTTGCCTGATCTTTGGTTATATCCAATTGGCCACCTCAGGAGCGTGAGGGATGGGTCTGTTTGCACCTTTGGAGTGTTAATGTAAGAAAGCTCTGGGATTGCTCAGTCGGCCTTGCAAACAAGCAGTCATAGCACGAACCAGCAATGTGACACCAGCCTATTTTTATCCATGTCTTAGGTGAGAGGCAATACAGTAATTACTGTCTCTCTTTGGATGTGAGACACCTGGGAGAGAAAAAAATCATCATAAACTATATGGTACTTTATTACCCTTTAGATTTTCAAGGTGGGAGAAGGGAGGTGGTATGATGTGTGTGATATATTTTTTTCCAAGGAAAAGTGGAAGTTATCTGTTAAAGAAATGACTGTTCCTTGTTTTGGTGAGGCTCAAGAGCAGCAGAAGCAAAGGACTTTGTCACTGCTACAAGGCAGAGCTTTGTTAAAGGAAAATGCTCAGATGGAGTTGTGTATATTAATTCAAGTTAGCATATAGTTGTTTTTCCCTCTACAGGGAAATAACTGGGCTAGAGGTAAAGCCACCAGATTTCATAGAGAATAGAAACTGCTCCAGAAGTGTGTTGTGTTGGGTCAGGTGCTGTTCTTCTGCTGTAATGCTCTGACTCTTATCTTTAAACTAGACAGCAAATTTAATAGTTTATCCCAATAGCAGTCCTGCTATAGAAACAGGAGTATGTACACCTCTTGTCTTTTGGCTATACATATATATACACGCACACACTTTATGTCCATCCACCCCCAAAGTACTGCTCACCATCCCTGCCACTCTTATCCATGGAGGTCTCCTGGAGGGACTCCTTGGTGGTCTGCATTGCTGCTCCACTTGTCTGAAAGCGAAGAAACAGCAGGGAGCTTTAAGAGCAGAGCTGTTTTATGAGAGAGAACATCTGGGAGCTGAGGAGGAGTCAAGCACAACCCAAACCCTCAGTGATGGTTCATTGTGCCACGGGGGATTGAGCCAGGAGGCAGAGCCCTGGACAAGGTGAGGGGATGAACCTGGTCCAGGGTCCAGCCCAGACCACCAGGACATACTGGCAGAGACAGGGCTGGAAACTGAGCTACAACCCAAGATCCAGCTAGGAGGCAGACACAAGGCAAGGATGGGGTGGCCAGAGCCAAGCAGGGCTGTGGCTTCCTGGTGGGTCTCATCGAGATCACTGAGTCCTACAGGGGTCATAAGGACCTCAAAAGCTGTTGCAGATTGGAGCCCAGGACCCCTGGCAGCTCTTACTGAAGGATGGTAAGTCTTAAATACAAATTCATCCATGTGGCCCTAAGGGTCCACTCATGAGGGAGCAGGCCCTTGCCAGCAAACCCCATCAGAGTAATCACAAAGCCCTCAGATCCTCAGATATTGGCACAGATATTATCCCTGACTAGGAAAGCCATGCTCATTCCCTGTTTGCTCCCATGCAAATGGGCTGAAATGGGAAATAGAAATGAGGGCATTGTTTGTCCCTCCCCCTTGTTTTTAATTCTAGAATGCATAAGTGCCGTTGCATGTTTCCTCTTCTGGATGGCATTCCAGAATAAATACTTGATTTCCCTTTGCTTTATTATTTCTCCTCTGTGTTTTTATATCAACCACAAAGACTTAATCTGAAACACACACAGGAAAAAGGGAAATTATTGCTACTGTTTTCAGAGGTAATCAGTTTAATGTCAAATTCATGTGGATTTCTTCATAATGAACAGAACAAATTAAGCTCAAATTCAAACAGTGGGAATCTGAGTCAGAGAGGAAAATTAAAATGAAGAACATTAATATCCTGATTTCTAACCCAACCGAGACCTGATTGTTTCCTAAATGAAATCTCCCATCAAATTCCTTCCACCCACCCAAAAATATAATTAAGCTGTGATTTCCAGGCTGAAATCGTATCTGCACTGTGAATTCAGCAGGGACAACTGTGTGTGTTGCAGAATTATTTTCAGATAGATATGTTTTCCTGCATTTTTCAGAAGCAGTTATTTAGAACACACCAGAAGAAGGTTAAAATCTTCCTTTGGTAGAAGATTGTCACTCTGGAAGGCGGGAGGTATAGGTTAGCACTGAGACAGTGCAATGAGTCAGGTTTTGGTCAGCAAATCTGCCCTTTCTGCTGAGAGATGAGGGCTGCTGGATGTGTCTCAGTGCTGCAAGATCAAGAAGTTTCAGTTTAGCTGTCTGCAGGAGTGGTGGGTGCCATGGTGTGGACATCATGGCCAATAGAGTGGTGAAAACGGTGGAATTCGGTGTGGTAAAAAGCACAGGCAAGCAGGGGAGGATGGAAAAAGAAAAAAAAAAAAAGAAAATAAAGGAGCAGAACTGGATTCCCCAGGGATCTCAGACCCCATCCCTGGTACACTTCAAAGTGCAATTGCTGCTCATTATAACCCATTTGCCAATGCTGACCCTTTGCTGCCTAGATAAAGCAGAGAGAAGGTGGAAATTTGGACAGTGAAAGTGCTACTGTTGTCATGCATCAGCCTTTCTCAAGATGCTTGTTTGCTCCTTGATGGATTAATGTGAGCAGCGTGACAGCGATTTCTGCTAAATTTATGTTGCATATAAAACAAGTAGCAAGCAGCCAGGCTCTGGGAGAGGTGAAAGTGCCTCTGCTCATTTGATAGGATATTCAAGGGACATCACCAAATGATCTACCACAGTCTGTCTGCACACTTCCTACTTACTCTGAGTAACACCTATGGCTTTCTTGTGGCTTGAAGTTATTAGAGAATAAATACTTCCTCTGTTTTCTTCCCATTTGTTGTCTTTTTACAGTTGGCAGCAAACAGTTTCTCCTATAAAGTCAGTCAGCTTTCGTGTCATGTCTTTCAAAGAGATCATTTTAGGGTGTGGGGACTTACTAATTTTAAATTACTGAGTTCTGGGGTAAGCAGGTGCAGTGCAGAGGACTCACAAGTCCACGGTGCCTGCAGTTCTCCTTGTTCATGAATCTGTAGATGCCAAAAGGGAACTGACCAAAATACTCATGGATACAAAAATAGACATTATTCTTGGTTTCTGAGCACTTAACAGCTCAAAGACAATTGGACTAAAGTGTCTGCCTTCTGCAGACACTTAGGTCTTGCGAGTGCCATCACTGTGTAGCTGGATATGTGTTGCAGAGCAAGAGTCATGAACACCCCCTGGAGATGCTTTAAAAGCGTTGAGCTCTGTTTTCAGTCTTGCTCAGGGTTTGATAGATGTAAATGCAGAGGAATTATTAAAGCTGAACTTGGGATGGTCCTTGGCAGGGACAGCAGCCTCAGTGAACATTCAGAGACCATCATCTGTCAAGGTGCAAATCTCACTTCTTCACTGTGTTTGATTCAAATCTAAAGCACAGCACTCTGCCCCCGAACCTGTCCCTTTGTGCAGAGTGCTGAGAGGTGTCAGTGCCTAACCATGGTCTGTGCTGGCCATTGCTGAGTTGGCAGGGGCCAGGTACTGTATGAACCTGAGGGATGCAAAATCCTTGTCCTTGAGCATCATCCTTCACATTGCAAAAGCCTTAGTCCTGGGAAATTTATTCTGTGTTTCAAGGGGTCCATCAGTCCTGGAGCCTGGAGGCCTCTGGTTTAGCCACAAACAGCAGCAACAGTGCCAGTCTCTTCCCCCTTAGGAATATGATTAGATGTTCAGTTCCTATTATTTTTAAGTCAAGGCTGCTGCTTGTGAAGGGGGGTTTGGAGGTGCTTTAGTGTCCCCTGGTTATTTGGTGGAAATCAAGGGGTAAGAAGCAGGGTAGGATCCCTGATGGCACTTCTCTGCTAATCCAGAGGCAGCCTGTGGTCTGTTTTCTAGCATCTCATCCAGCCACAGCTGCTCAAATGCTGCAGCTCCTGCTCTTCACTGGGCAGATTGGTGTTCAAGAGTGCTCACTGTCCCAGCACCCTGGGTGCTTGTATTAGTGCTCACACCTCCAGGCACAGCCTGCAAAAGAAATAGGATCATCAGTTTATATCAGGGCTTCAAAAATTCCATTTTACCCAGTGCAGGAGGCTGTTCCTTAAACTCCCCATCTCACCACCACCAGCATTTTCCTGATGAAGCTCTTTGGTTTCATCCCCCCTGCCCTTCTGCTTCTTCTGTTCCCTCTTGTAAGTCTTACAGACACACTTATCCTTCCCTGACCCCACAGATACCCCTTCCTGGGGCCCATTACCCAGATGGAGGGTGTATTTGGAGGGAGTAATCCACGTGCCATTGCACCCATTCTGTCACAAGGGATTGCTGTTTGTAAGCCAAAAAAACCCTGGAACCCTGTTAAGCAACTGTTGGTTCAGCTAAATGTCAGCAAGTGGCCTCAAAACAACCCATCCTGATAATCACATATGAAGTAAAGAGAAGTTCTCGGTAGGTAACAGCAGAGGAATTTTTTCTTTTTGTAAAGGAAAGTCATCAGCCTTTTGGACTAGCAGATTTCTTCTGGTGGTTTTTATTCTTTTTTTTTTCCCTCTTTTTCAATCAGCTGTATATTTTATGCTAGAAAAATTATGATTTTCTGCATCAAGGATCAAAACTCAGGGAGTTTAACTCTTATTTCTGCCTATGTGCAAAATTAATCCCATTGTTGATATTCTCCTGGTTTATTTTGCCTCTCCGCTGCCTGGGACTGAGTTAGCTGAGATTTGTTGCAGTGATTTCAGTGAATGACATGACATTCTTCCTTTGGGAGATATTATGAACTGGCTTTGATTTTAGGATTGACAGCCATATAATTGGAAGTTCAGTCATTAGGTGGATCAGCTTTAAAGAGGAAAAGTAAGGGCAAGGCAATTTCTGAAATCAGAGCAGGCTTTGGGGAGTATTAGATCTGGCAGAGCATTGCTGCAGAGCAGTCTTAATATGATGACTGTGAAGGAGGAAGGAAGGAAGGAAGCATAACTGCTTTTATAGATTCCTGTAAGTATGGTCCAATTTTCACCACAGGCAGGGCTCTCTGCACGTCTTGGGTAAGGCCTCAGGTTTAGTGAGAAATAATCATAAACAGGAACAATTAGGGATAATGCATGTTTGTATAGTCAAGATACAATATGGAATAAACCCTTGTAAGGGGCAGTGGTGGTATAAAGAAGTGTCCCACCCTGGGACAGTGTTTCTGCTCCAGGCAGTGAAAAAGTAAATAGCGAGTGAGCAAATCCTTGTGAATCAATGTGGACTAGCTGTGTGTTTTGAACATGGCCTGCAGATTATAATCCAGCAGAGGTTTGTCATCTGAAATTGTTGCCGAAGAAAGGAAAGGAAAAATAAGAGGCAAAGAAAGACTTTCGCTCCCCTGTATCTGCATAAAAGCACGGGATGTTTCATGTGGCAGAAGATGGCCCAGAGCTTAACAACCTCATTTGCTGAAACTCCATTTCACTGCAGTCAGTATTAATAGCTTCACAATGAATAGATTAGATGCTGCAAGTGACAACAAACCTATTTGAGAGAAATTTAATAGGGAAGTTTATTGAAGTTTATTAACTGAATCCTGTTGGCTATTATAAGAACACAGCTCGATAAATCTAAATGTCAGAGCATTTGTTGGAAGGAACTTGGAAAAATGCTGAAAATACCTGTTGTCCTCCAGCAAATATGTGTGATTTTGCTTGTCATAATTGCATTTTTTGTTAGAACAAATTGTGAACACATGGAAGACCAGGATTCATTAAATACTTGAAAACTCTGCCTGTAGAAAAGGACAGTGTGGAATGCTGGTAAGGAAGGTCTCAAAGAAAACTAGAGCTTTGACTCCTACAAACCTACTTTTGTTTCCCTGGGAGCAAAGTGGAATAAATTAATACTGAGTGAAGTATAAAACCAGCCAGAATTTACAAACTGAGATCAGTACAGAGAGGCTATTCCAGTGACATTCAAGTCTGAGCTATTTACTATACTTAGGGTAAGGCAGTGTATGTTCTGGGATTGTTTTAATGGACACTTAGAGGAAGACTGAGCTCTTGCCACATCATTTGGTCCAAGCTAAACCATGCCCCCTGATAGCTCAGGAGCTGTTCTCCCTTCAGGGAATGGTCCATGTTCTTCCTGGCTGTCACTTGTCTCTGCAGGGTAGTCTGAAGTCAAGGACATGACGTGCAAGAAGTTGAGGGACCTGGTTCATGGTGGATGTGAACCACAAGATAAGCTGGGTGCTTCAGGAATCAGAGTAGGCAGGAGTATAGCACTGTGCCATTACCTTGCAGAAAGAGAGCTGCATTGCTGGCAAAAAAGGGAGAAAGCAGGATTGAGATTGATTGAAAACATAGCAATACATATATTTTCTTCTGAAGCAAACCAAAAAAGCCCAAGAAAAGCTATATTTTGGAATTGTTGGGTCAGAGGCAATGAAACGTGTTGTTATAACTCAGATGTGCTTTTTCTAAAGTATTTCTGATTTTACTCTAATAAAAAGTTGAAATAATATGAAAAAGTCAAAGTCAGCTTTCTTACCAGCCACTCTTCTGGAACAAAAAGTGAAAACATTTAATTTGGAAAATAGTGATTTTGTCTGGACATTTTTTAAGCATTGAATAGTTCATCCAATTAAATTTATAAGCTGGTCCATTCTCCTTTCTCAGCAAAACTGCTCTTTTGTCACATCTGCTAGGCAGTGGGGGAATCTCTCCCATTCCCTGCTAAAATGCACATACCAAAAATATTTTGGTATGCAATTGAAAAGACCAGAAGTCAAAAAAGATATATGGTTGTGGTGTTGCCTGTGCAGACAGTTGATCCCAGTTAAAGCAGTGCTGCTCAAACCCTTTCAGCCAGGCAGAGCCATGGTGAGTGAATATTATTCAGAAAATCTGGAGGAGCAGTTGAGTCCATTTTCTTCCCAGCTGGGTAGACCATGCAGATGATTCAAGGTAACCTGTCTGGCTTTGTCAGCCAGCTGCCCACAAGAAATTTTTTTGAATTTTGTTCCTGAGTGATGCAGTCTAGCGTCTGGCAAGATGTGCTTGTCATCATAATTTTCATCCTTTGCTTTCAGTGATTGAATAAACCATACTTGTGTTTAACAAGGTGCAGTTTTCCCATATAGTCATTACACAAATCTCTTTCAAAAAATTATCGCTACATTCAATGTTGTCCTGCATCAATCACATCAATTTCTACCTTAGAAAGGAAAGAAAAAGGTTCCATTTGGTTGCGTACTGTCATCAAAATAATACCTACTTTCATACCCACCAAAAGCAGCTGAGTGTAGCTATCTGAATCCTTTGTGTCTGGTTACAGTGATGTTTAAAATTGTGAGATTTTCATCTACTTTGTCCTGGTTGGTTTTCCTAACAGTTTTTCTCAGTTTGCAAGTCAAAAGTGCAACCCTCCAGATCTCCCCCTGCATCCTGAGCACAGGCCATGCCTTCTTCCGGCCTTTTAAATCCAGCATGACTGGATCTGTGGTGCTTGAATCATGAGGATCACCGATGCTGTGAGAGGGGCAGGAGCATCTGCGTGTTGCCCAGCAAATACTTGCCTTCTGAAAGACCATAATTTCTTCCTCCTTGTGATCACAGCCTGAAAATCTTTCACTTGAGGAAATCTAGCATCAGGAAGCCTTGAACTAAGCACTGGCCTTTCCAGAAACCCAAATTTGAATGTAATTTTGGATGTTAGAGCTGATCTGGTAGCTGTGTGTTGCTCTGAACTTTGGTTGAATACCAGTGGAAACAAGGAGACTTGTACCGGTTGTACCAGTGTGGTTGCAGGAAATATTTTTGTAAAGGTGTGAATTCTGCTGTTAAATGTTTGCTGATTGTGATGATATATTGTCATGCTGTAAAAGGTGAACTTGAGGGTTTGAACCCATCCTTTTTCCAACCCCAAATTCATGCTCCCACACGTACACAGCATGATAGGGGCTTGGAAACAGAATGCATTTGCTTTCAGGAGGGTGCTTTTGACTAGCAGAACTGAAGGTGATTCAGCACAGCTGGATAGAAGGCAGTTCCACTAACTACATGAAGAATGGTGGCTGTGTGCTGGGCTGAAGTGGTTTCAGCAGATGGCAAAGGAGGGATTTGTGTAGGGGCTGCTATTGCGGGAATGTAGGAAGGCAGGGATGGCACAGAGCTGTGGGGTTTGCTGGGAGAGGTCTGTGTTGCACCACAGATGCTGAGAGCCGAGGATCCAGCAATAAGTGAATGAATAAAAGTAAGCGATGATAACTGCTGCCTGCTGAGGATATTAGGCACATCGCCAGCGCCGGGCCAGACAGCTGCCAAGGGTCCCATCCCAAGAGTGCTGTGACAGGGAGGAGGTTCCAACTGATAAACAGGCACTTGCAGCCCTGATCTTTCTGTTTTTTGGGCCCCTGGACATGCACTGACCTTTGTAATTGCAGCCCCAGTGATGCACACCTGCACACAGGGCTGCAGAATAACCCTCTTTGCTGTCCCCCACGGTGTTTTGGGAGAGCAGGCTGCTATGAGCCCATGCTTACTTTATAGGGGTTTTGTTGGCTTTCCGTTACCAAGGCCATTTTCATGCAAATGACCTCATAGTTCCATAGTCTACCTGCTCCTTCTGCTCCTGCCTCATCTGCAGCCCTAATCCACTCTTCCTAATAGTCCCGTTGGTTGCTATAGCAATGATAAAGTGGTATGAAAAGGCCAGAGTGATACTTAAATGTATGACTGGTATTACATTTTCTTTTATTTCTCCTGGGAAATAGAAACCAAATAATGAGAAGTTTGTTGGTTTGTTTGTTTGTTTGTTTGGGGGTTTTTTTGGTATATTACTGATTTATCAAAAGCTTTAACTGTGGGCTTCTTGGGCCCTGGATGAAATCCTCTCTCAGAACCCTTTTAGGCTGGGAATTTTGCAAGTCAAGAGCAGTTAGTAAGAAACAAGTGCTCAAATTTTTGAGTACAGGGTACATTTAATTTAGTATTTAAGATGCCAAAGTTCCATTTATTGTGTTGTGCAGGGAGTGTGAAGTTTGCCAGCTCACCATAACAGGAACCTGCTGCGGAGTGCTTAGGGTCCAGTTGGGTCTCTCAAAGTATTGAAAGATACCTGAACGTGTTAGCAGAGGGTTTGTTTTGGATTTGCACCAGGAGACTTACTCTGCACTGCCATTGAAAGTGGTGTTTTGAACAGTAAATTAAAAACTCCTAATGAAATCAAGGGAGAAGAAAGCAGAAGATGGAGTATTTTTGCTCAGTGGCTGCATACAGAAATGGGGGGCTGTACTACCAAGCCCTGTCTTTTACACACCCGAGAGTAAAAATTACTTATTTTGTGTTTTCAACTTTTTTTGCCAAGTTTTTAGCCAGAATCATGTATCTGTATTAAAAGTTGACTGGAAGAGCCGTATTCGTGTGAATTCAGCTTATTCCGGAGCCCGCCATGCTGGCAAATGTAGACAAGCAAAACCTACATTTAAGTGCTTACACAGGTTGATCCCTTCTTTCTTGTCACAATCTGAGAGCATCCCTCATGCAAAACAGCTTCTCCAGCCCAGCCATGGTGGGATAAGCTTGTTCCTGCCTGCTGGTGGGGGTCACGAGACAAGATCAGGCCGTGCATATTTTGGGTGATATGCTCTATGTGGCAGCTGGCATTTAAAGATGCCTCAAGCTAAAGTGCTCAAAAGCCCACTGTGGGTATATTTTTCATATCAGTTCTTACACAGACTGAGTTGGAGATTGAGTTAAATCTCAAATGGGAGGATTATATCACTTCTGAGTTTATGGCTGGCATTAACTCTAGACATTCTCATTACTTGTATAAAAGTGAGCCCCTTTTTGAATCTTTTATGGCCTGGCTTGATTAAAAGTGGGATGAAAGCAGAAACAATTTTAATGGCCTTAGTGATCACTGGTATAAAACTAGCGCAAGAAGAGAAATGGTTCTCACAGTCCCTCTTCCCCCATGTATGTGAGATGGAGAGAAAACACAATACCAGAAAGAAAGAATTGACTCATTTACCTATTAGTTACATTCAAGGTTACTTAGTTAAGCGTTCATATAATGTTTTCTTACAGGAGACAGCTTTGTTTCCTTATTTTCAAACACAGCAGCTCATCTTGCTTTCCATCAGCATAGACAAAAACATCAGGTGAGAGAAAACAAGTCTTTTTTTTCCAGCTGCATGTGTCGAGGAGACTCCCTGGCATGCAGCCCGCATACAAAGCTGCCTTCTACTTTGTCCTGTGCTCAAAAGACCAATTAAGTGATCCGCTAATGCCATCCGCCTGGGGCTGGGAAATGCTGGGGGATGATGGGGGAGAGGCAAGAAACAGTCTGCTCTCTCCTCTGCCTGCAAAGACTTGGGGAGATGCCATCACAGGCCTGCATAGAAGCACGGCAGGAGGCAGCCTCTACCTAGCCTGAGGTTTGGCCGGTTTTTGCCTTTCTGTAAATAATTAGTAGTGTGAGCTTTCAGAGAACTCCCTGCTAAGGGGATCTGTACTAGCCAGAGGCTCCCAGGGCTTATATATCCTCAGCAGCTCCATCCAAAGCGATTGTACCCTGTGCCCTACGTGCCTTGCAAAGACACCTTCACCTCGGCACGGGGCCACCTCCACACCTAAAAGGCAAATGGGGTCTCCATGCCTCAGACACTGGTAAAAGCATTCCTGAAATGGTTGCTGGTTTTGGGGATCGGCTTTTCAGTTACTTCTTTGGGTTGAGGTAATCAGATGTTGGTGACAGCCGGATCACCTGAGCCCTCTGACAGTCCTATCCTAACCAGCTCTAGCTGCCCCACCAATGACTTTCCTGGTGGAAAGGTTTTGTCTTTACAGTTCAGTCCTGGAGGTTGAAAACCATGGTCATCCTTCCTGCTCTAGAACTCTGTGGGAATGGTCCTGAAGGGCAAGTTTTTCTATTTGGTCATGTCTCTGGAGATCAGAAGAGGTTCAGAGCAAGGGCTTAAGGCTTTTTATCCTGTAGATCAGCTAAAAGGTAGGGGGAGACTTTGCTTCCTGGGTTGATGCCTGCAATAGGAATTGAGGTAGGTCTTGGCAGCCACCTGCCAAGCCATGATGATCCCGGAAAGCACAGGTCCAGAGGCTGTGTCTCCAAGAGATAAACCAAAGAACAAAGGACAGCTGCTGGCTGAGTGCTTGGAAACAGCAGCAAAGAGGTGTGGGAGTGGGGAAACAAGATGTTTATGGGGCCTTGAGACATGCACATTGTGGCCACACTTATTCCTGATAGAAATGCCTAACAGCTGTAGTGCTGTCACCTTGCAGGATGGATTCTGGTGGTTGTGGATGTTCTTGATGGCGGTATAGAGAAGTAGCTGAAGCAAAACTTGGCCTTGTAGACACGAGAAACAGCTGCTGCCTGAGTAATGCTGAGAGCCTTTGGAGAGGCTGCATTCTCCATCTTTTCTCTTTAATTCTGCTTTTTTGATTTAGATGTGTTGTGAAGGACTGGTAAAAGAGATCCTAGCACATAGTAGGAGTTGAATGTGCTGTTGTCTGTTAGTCATTATATATATATTTTTTTTTTTTTATTCGTTTGGCACTTTCCAGAGAGTTTTTTCCCCCCATATTGTGTAGGCTGCCATCTTCCTTTCTTTCTTTCTTTCTTTGTAGCAAGCATGTGGGCGCAGCCTTGCTTACACTCCGAGCAACTGGGGAACCACCATAAATGTAGCTTATCTGCTTTCTGATACATTTTCTTTTGCATTGGTTTGGATTTGTGCATCGTCAGTAACATCTGTTCTGCTTTAGTGGCATACAATTTTCCAAGTCTAATTAGCTGGCTGCTTGTAATCAGGACTATTTCAACTGTTGTCATTCTGAATGTTCTTTTTCCCTTTTTTTTAATACCACATTTGCCTGATTGACCTTTTTTGTTGTTTTTTTCTCTGTCTTTCTATCGGGCTGCTCCAGGAGCCATGGCTAATCATCTTATAACCAATGCTCTGCTTCGTCCTCATGGCACTAACAACCCTTATAATACATTGCTCGGGGAATCGGCGGTCTATAACAACCCTTCTGTCAGCATGTACAACGCACAAGGTGTGCTGGAGTTTCTCTCTAATTTTTCTAGTGAGAATTCCATTTTCTGTAGCTTATTTTGGCCCATTTCTTTCTTTTTTTCTTACTTTTTCTTTTTCTCTCCCCACGCACACACTTTTTTTTTTTTTTGGAACTGGGCACAAAAAAGAGATCCCCTCCCCTTCCTTTCATTCCAATGCATCTTTCCATCTTCCAGATGCTATTTTTCCATGAGCGATCCAATTCACTTTGAAAGACTCTTGTCAGTTTTACTCAAAGCATTCACAATGTTTTGATTTTGATTTTTCTTTTTTAAATTCAGTCTCCTTGCTTTTGTATTGTTTTGGGCTTGTGTGTGTGTGTTTTGTCGGACGCATCCATTCCTCTCTTTGTTGTCAGCGCATTTCCTTGTTAAACCATTCATTTCAGAAACAGGAACACCGCTGAAGGTAAGTGAAGCTAAACTGGCCTTTGCCACCAAAGCTGCTCTCATTTGAAATAGCCTAGAGAAATGTGGTCAGCAGTGCACTGCTTTGCACAGGGAGTAAAATGCAAAATAAAACAAAACTGCCCTTGATCTTTAAGCAAAATGACAGTTGAAGCAAGAAGTGTAGGCCAGCTCCAAAGAGCAGAGCTGAGGTAAGAAATGTTTTGCCGTTTGTATTTATACATTTTATCTGTTCTACTAAGGGGAAAAAATAGAAAAAAGGTGTAGTCAATCTAGATAATCTTTGATATCCTCCTTTTGGCAGCAGGAAAGAGGCAGATTCAGTTGTACCTAATGGAGGTTTCTGCTATGGAAATCACTCTCTTGTCACCTATATGTTTGTCTCTGTTCTGGCTTCTGTGGGAAGGGACAATGTTTGTAAGCCGATCTCCTGGTGCTTCCATGAGGGGGAGGCAGATGTGTTTAAGTAGGGCCTGAGGGAAGATATGGGGAGTGTGGAGCTCTGACAGCTCCTGTCTCTTGGGGGCTCTATCCTGCTCTGCCCCTTCCATGGGATGTTTTTGGGGTTTTTTGTTTGGTCTTACTTGTGAAGTGGCTGAATCACTGCAGAGTAGCACTGCATTCCAGTTTAAGTGTGCCAGCACTGTCAGCTCTCCACTCTCAGTGGAGGTGTCACTTCCCAGTAAAAATATCCAGGAGAGGGAAAATAATGATGGTTATAATGCAAGCAGGAAAGCCCCCTTTGTACTCTATGGCAGCATGTTTATGACAGAAATAGATGTTGAACTGCATCAGTAGGGTATTTGCATTCAAAGCACAAGGAAAGCACACGTGTTTGACCTTTTTGCTGTTTATTAATTTCCTAAACTATGCTAACTGTGTGCGATAAATTTGCTTCCAAGAATGCTTTTTTTAAAGGGGGCTACTATTAAACATGAAATGCTCTGAATTTTAAGAATTTCAGTGTACTGCAAATGTTGAAATGAGATTTGATGTTCTGACTAGTTTCTTGCATGATAACCTTGAGGTGTGGGAGTCTTTTAAACCAATGGCAACAGGTAATGCTGGGTCAGCATTTGCCTTAAGAGGAGTCCTGATGTTCAGGTCTCGGTGCTTCAACTGAACCCAGGTGATTTGGGCAGAAATGTGTGTTACATGTATTTTGATAATTTTGTGTTCTTCAAATTTTTAATACTAGAATCTGATACAGTTACCTGAGCTAACAGAATCTTATTCCACAAAAAAAAAAAGCATAATTTTTTTGCAAGTGCTATTCTGTTCAATACAGGTAGATAAGTAGCAGAGAAACCTATCCAGGCTTCATCCACGGGAGGTGGAGAAAGAGAATGGGACCAACACTGGTCCCATTTCAGCTCCTGGAGCTTTGCCATTAACTTCAGAGGGAGAAGAACCCAACCCATTCTTTTCAGGAGGCTTCAAGTTAATTAATGACCATAGAACTGGTATAGCTATTAGTTTTCAAACTGGTTAGCTCCCTGGACAATTACAAACTGTGACTATTAGGAGATACCTAATGGCACAAATGAAGGGTAGCAAAACCAACCAGGCCTAGTGGTCTTGGTGGCCCTTTGGGGTTTATGGATGCTGCACCAAAGCCAGGAGAGTGCATTGTAAAAGTAGATGCTGTCATCATCTCTGGGTGTGCCTTGGCTGTGGTTGGCATGCAGTGTGGCATTCTTAGCTAACACCATCTAGCTAACTCATTCCACATCACTAAGGCTGTGATTTTTTTGCACCTTCATGTAGCACTTCTGTGCTGGCTGTGGATGGGGCAGAACACCCTAAGGAACAAGGGACTGATCTGGTCCACCTGATTCTTCTCCCCTCCCTAGTTATGTCTTCTAAAATCCCGTCTCTGCTTAAGCCCAAGCTGCCACATCTGTGGTAGACAATCACCGGGGCGGAAAGTCCTAAAACTTACCCTTGGAAAGAGGTGGGGAATCATACCCTAAAGGGCCAAAATCCCATGTTCCAGTGTCATAAGCAATTCCTTGATAGGACAGAGTGTAGAGGAAGGAGGAGGTGGGAGGTGAGGGGCCGAGTGCTCACTGTTTTTGGAAGCTGAGAAACATACACTGGCTCAGTCTCTCCAGAGCAGGAAAACATCCCAACACCTTTTGTCAGAACTAATTTTGAGAGGAGGTGTTCACAAGTGGTAATGACCATTAACAAGCTCTGCTTAAAATCCAACTGCCACAGACCACTGAAGAGTGGGAAGCTGAGCGTTATCATTGCCTCTTCATCTTATTCTCTGACTTTTCTTGTTTTAAGCCTTTCTTAAGAGCTTCATTTAGCAATGCCATTATTCAAACTACTATTCCTCTTTTTTTCATTTGTTTCTTTTTTGCCAAGTCCATGTAGTTTGCCATATGTTTGGTTAAAGTAAAAATCAGACTTACCAGAGTTTGTGAAATGCCAGCAGCCCCATGATGAGCAAAGTCATACTCTTACAAAGCACTGTTGCAAAAGATGGACGGCAAAACATTTTTAGCAAGGAAACAGATTTCAGTTTCAACTGCCAGGGGTTATTATACCTAACAGTAAGTAAACCCATTCATTTTAAGACTTTGGAAGTGACAATGACAGTGCCTGTCTTTTCAAGCATGACCGTTACCAGCTTTAGACTTTTCTTAAATTTCCTGGCATTATTTCTTCATTCGTGTTGCACGCTGAACATTTTATAATGGCATTGGAAAACAGTTTAAATGTGATAATTTTTTAAATAAAAATGTAGAATATTGAATATTGCGCGTAAAATATTTTTTTCTGTCTAAAATGTCAATATTTTTAACCTGAAATAAACCTTGTAACAAATTCATGTATTCTGGGCAGTGGAAATTATTTCCGTTAACTCTCTTTTCTGCATATCATCAATTTGCTTTTTACTCATGTTTCTCCTACTGTCGCTGTAAGCTTACCTGTTGTTTTTTCTTTCCTTTTCTTCATGCTGTCGTTTAGAGCCCTACAGAGAGACAAGTATGGGAGTAAAGCTAAACATTGCATATCAAATGTAATTTTTTTTAGTTCACTTTTATTGCATCACATATAGATGATGTAGTTAATAAAGGAAGTTAATCTCACAGTTTTGAAATCAAAAGACTATGAACAGACATATGTATATATATGTGTATGCGTGTGTATGTATGTGTGTATATATATATGTATGTGTACATATATATATAGATGAGATTAGATGATGCTTTGTTTGTTCATTTCTTATTTCTGTGGTATCGTTTACCCAGCGAAGTTTCTCATTTAGTTGTGTAGCCTTTTTTTTTTTTTTATTCCCCAGCTTCATGTTCTTATTTGCAAGGTCATGGCATTTTTATATGGTGTGTCTCATTGCAGCCCCCACTCAGTTCTCACCTGCAGTGCCTCCCATTTTCTTTCTGCACCAACCCCCAGATCTATGCATTGGCAGCAGGAGCGCAGTGCTCAGTGCCTCAATGCATACATTACTCAGCGTAACCATCAAACAGATGCTATTGTACCTGTCACCCATTACATACAGGCCTTCCCCAAAAATGCTCACTTTTCATTTCTCCCCAAGCATCATGACTCGGTTGGAGAGTTTTCACCGTGAAAATCAACGGCTTTGCTCTATGTCTGTGATGGCTAGTTGATTTTTTGGCATAGCTCCCTCATTTTCTGGGAAGCCCAGGATACAGCAGCACTCTCTAAGCTTCAGAAACCTAAAAGGTGATCAACACATTTGGGCCATTTCACTCAAAAGCAAGAAGAAGCCTTTAGTAGCACTTTCCAGCCCTTGACATACAGCAACTACTCCATCGCAGATATAGACTGAATCCTGTATTTTCAGAAGGTAGACATGCCATGTACTAAGCATGGTATGAGCAACTGTTCATCTGAAATTGTCAGTTTAATGGCTTCTCTGATCCACTGTGCCTTACTGGGAATTGCTTGCCAGTTTTTGGCAATGCCTGAAGCCCTTAGCTGAGAGGTTGATAAGTTATTTCATGCATCCCCACCCTGCTCTCCTTCCAAGGAGACCAGTGATCCCAAAAAAGAAAGCGTGGTGGCTTAACTGCTGGGCCTTATTTTCTTCTCCCTTGCCCACTGATGCTGGCATTGCTCTCAAAGTGCTTCCCTGCCATCTCCCGTAGTGCTTTGGGAAAGAGCTGAGCTCCAGCCTTGCATTGTCAGCATTGAGTCATTGTGGAGATGCAATAGGCAATTAGAGCGGGGACACCCCGAGACCCTGCTACTCCTCTCAGGTTCCCATGAGCCCACCATACCGTGGCACTGTTGGTACTTGTTGTACCCTCTGCTGAACCCACTGCTTTAACTTTGCAGGTGGAATAGGAGCTATTTTTAAAGGCTTCACAAGACCCCAGAACAGCTTCTTCCAACATCAATTGTATTAGAAAATCCCCACCTGGCCAGTGTGGAGTAAATAATTTTGGTTGTGCCCTTAAGTCAGAAGAGGTAGGGCATTTGGCCTTGTTCCAGAAAATTCTGGGCCAGGAAGCACTTCGTGCCTCCCCCTTGCTACTCCCTGAATCCTGCTATTCAGTCCTTATGTCTTTTTTTACCCTGCCCAGCCTTCCCTCTAGGAAGGATGCACTCCCAAACAAAGTTTTGGTAGTGATTAGCCTGGGCTGCAAATATTTCTCCCTCAGCTGAGAGGAGTTGCCCCCTTCCTCCAAAGCTCCTAGAGCCAGGGCAGTTGGGACCAGCCCAGGGTCATGAATTTTTCAGCTCCCCCAGGAATACATAGAGCGCAAGAGCTGTAGGAGAATGCTGGCCAGGAGAGGTTATCCTTCTGGCTGGATATTGCCACATCAAGTCACACACTTGACAGTGCTTTCAATTTTTTTTTTGGTGGGAAGCCCTTGACCACCAGCTGGTTAGATGGAGCTGCGCCCCTCCCATTTTGGCCACGACGCTCTCCTTGCTGCCTAGCCCCAGCAGCCACGGCAGCCTAGGAAGGGGGTTTGAGTGTGCACGTCCCGCATGAGTGTCCTGTTTGTACAAGTCACCCTCTCTTGTGTAATGTTTTTCAGAGGGGCTTCTGAACAATGCCAGGGATACAAGTGTCACGGATACTCTACCACTGAATGGTAATCATGGCAACAGCTACAGCATCGCCAGCGGCGAGTACCTCAGCAACTGCGTGCAAATCCTTGACCGCGGGTACAACCACACAGAGAATGCCCTCGAGAAAAAGATCCTGAAGGAACTCACCTCCAACTACATCCCTTCCTACCTGAACAACCACGAGCGCTCCAGTGAGCAGAGCCGCAACTTGATGAACAAACTCGTCAACAGCGTGGGCGGCGGGAGCGAGGACGATGCCATCGTGCTGGATGACGCCACCTCCTTCACCCATGAGGAAAGTTTGGGCCTGGAGCTCATCCACGAGGAGTCGGACGCCCCACTGCTGCCTCCACGGGTGTACTCGGCGGACAACCACCAACCACACCTCTACAGCCGGCGTCGCATCCCGCAAGACAACAGCGAGAGCTTTTTCCCTTTGCTGACCAACGAGCACACGGACGACCTGCAGTCGCCCAACAGGGATTCTCTCTACACCAGTATGCCCGCGCTGGCCGGCATGCCCATGACGGAAAGCGTCACCGCCAGCACCCAGACCGACCCTCCACCAGCGAAAAGCGGCGGTGGCGATGCCGACGATGTTTACTACAAAAGCATGCCCAATCTTGGCTCCAGGAACCACGTCCATCAGCTACACACTTACTACCAGCTAGGTCGAGGCAGCAGCGACGGTTTTATAGTCCCGCCAAACAAAGAGGGAACCTCCCCGGATGGCAATGCAAAAGGACCCGCTCACTTGGTCACTAGTCTATAGAAGATTCAGCAAAAATGAAGCAAAGAGACAACTAAAAGCCTCTCCGTAACGCTCGGTTTACTGTTCTGAGTTAATCCAAACAGTGGTAATATTGTGTGTACTCCTAAATCTTCATGCTGTTCAAAAGGAAATTCTCAGACTTTTTTTACTGGAATTTTTAGGCCAGCCCGGAGAGGACAGTAACTGCTGTGCCCCCCTTATCTTCCCATCCTTCTTCCCTCCAGACAGACTTCATTATGTTAATGAAAGAGATAGATAACGGCACACTTCGTGGCCTTCTCAAGTTATGCCGTGTTTGTTTAAACAATCCTTGATGCTGTGTTGCTCTTAATATTGAGGACCTGATTTAAGAGGGAAAAAAATAATAATAAAAGGCCAAAAATGTGCATTTGAAACTAGTAGTGATGATGCATCTAGGTGGGAGCGCTGCGTAAAACAAGCTAGCAAAACTCTTTCTTACCAATCCAGATTACATCATGGGTTATGGTCACTCACAACTTGGTTTCACTGCAGCGCCCTTTGCTGCGGGAGCAAACAAAACATAAACAAATTTAATGAGACGGAAGGGAATCCTAGAATCCTGTGCTAAAGGCATATTTTACATTTTGCTGTATTAACGGATGATAAAAACTAATGGCAGAAAAAGAGAAGCGAACAATTTCTATGTAATGTACAGATACTAGCATTGCACATATAGTCTGCTTTCTGTTCCTCCAGAACTTGCGTCCCTGTTAATGTAGTGGAAAAAAAAATTAAGAACTTTTTTCTGTTGTGCTGGTCTTGTAAGTTTGTCTACCAGTAGGAGCAAGGTTTTTCATAACTCTTTTTCTATTTTTTTTTAGATTTTGTTTTGCCTCTTCCACTGCTCCTTCCCTCTGTCCCCTCCCCATCCCAGTAAAAAAAACTCACTGGGCAAAATAAAAAAACCCCAAACATCACTTTCTAAGGACCATTTTTAGTACCACCATCACCATTTCTTTTCAGCCAAGGCAGTCTTTTAATTTCCTTGCTGTATAACCTTTTTCAGCCGGCATGTTGCCAGCAGACCTTTTGGCAGACTTGAGCAGGGCAAACTTCCTCATTGTCAGTGCACAACCGATCGTGACGATAATCCTGTGAAGCATCTCTGGCAAACGGCCCCTCAGCCAGGCCCTCGGGTCGCATCCAGGGACCGAGAGGGTTTTGTAGTCGTAGTGGGGGTTCTACAGGAGACGGCCATTTCCCTGGAGGAGCAAAGGGCCTTCTCGGCTCAGTCTGGTCCCCGGTTTAGGCACTTGTACTGCAGTGGTTAAGAAGAAAATAGATTGACACGTAGTGAGCTAAAAAAGTACTTTGCGGTGATTTTTAATTAAAAAAAAAAAAAGTCCTCTGTTCATTATTTTTCCTAACAGGAAATTTATTTATTTGACCAGATTTTTTAAGTAACATAGGCTTTCTGGAGGTAAATTAGCAGCACGGAGTATGAAATCTTTTTTTTTTCTTTTTTTTTTTTTTTTTTTTTAATTTATGATCCATTTTGTACGGTCTCAACAGTTGAATGACCTCATTACTAATATTTGTTGTAAAAGTGAAGCTTGTTTGCCAACCAATAAACAACTTATCACAATTTAGAAGATACTGTATGTATGTACTGTACAATTAATCTCTCTTTTTTTGTCGTTGTTGTTCCTCTCTCCATTAATGTCTTCTGTGTGAGTCTCCACTCCTTTATGGCATGGGTGAGCGATGCCAAAGAAAGGAGGCCTAAGCTGAGAAATTTAAGCACAAAGGTTATGCAGCTGTGGCTGACTCGAAATATCAGGCTGGTGGTACTTGTTTAGGGGCAAGAACAACACTGGTTGACATTTGTTACAAGTGATTCTAGGTCTGTTTTGTGCCTACTGTATAAAGTAGCCAACGACACACGGATGATTTGAGTATAGTGTTTCACGTGTCGTATCTTTTAATCATTGTAATTTTTTTCTTTTCTTTTATTCTTTTTTTTTTTTTTTTTTTTTTTTTTAAATTTGGGTTTTCTGAGATTAAAAACTGCTGGTAGCATGTCAAAGAGTAAAACAAGTCCCCGTTAGGCCTTCTCAGTTGTTGTTTGCTGTCTCTTTATTTTCTTGCTCCAGGCGTATGCCAAGCACCCTCACCCTCCTTGACCACATCATCCTTCCCGCCCCACCTCTGCCAGTGGCCCACTGGCACTTTGCTGCTCTCCTCCAGCCTCCCCCTTCAAATTCCTTGAGTGCAATCAGGAATACAGAAAGCCACAAAATAGGCTGGAAAGGTTGACAGGGAAAGTAACCACCTCTGGATATGGTTGGTAATGAATTTTCAGTGATTTTTCACAAAGGCCTCCCATGGGCTGGGCTTAGGGTCTTGTCCTGCCTCCATCTAAACTGTGACAATTTTAAGTCCTGTCATACTGGGTAAAACCCAAAAGACTTGGAGCAGGTGGGTAAGGCGCACATTAAACAAGATATTCTCAGTGCTGGAGGATAAATGCAGCAGCAGCAGCAGAGCAGTGGAGCAGTTCTGCTCCACCCTGGGGTTGTCCTCGCAGTAGGGCAGTGGCGCTGAGTGCTTCTCAGCAGAGTCTTGTTGGGCAAGAGAACCACAGGTGGTGGTATTTGGGTATTCATGGCCTACAAAAGAGTCTGGTTTGAGTCACCTGAGTCCTTCCTGCAGCCACTCTGGCCAAAACATCTTGGGGAAGAAACTCCGTGTAGCACCAAGCACTGACCACAGCAGTGCCTCTTGCCAGGTCTAGGTTTCTGCAAAGGAGCATTTCCTATTGGAATATTGGGGAATCACCTGACTTCATAGCAGAGCAGCCACTGGCCAGCCAGGTTGTGCTCTTGCTCTTGATGCTGCCTCCCTATTTCATTTTATTTTCCATGCCAGCAGTGATGAAAGTGGATAGTGCCTGGTGGATCCACTCTTGCAGGTACAGCAGGTGATTCACAGCCGTGTGGTCACAGCAATCCATGTGGCAGCCCAAGAGAGGCTGCTGAGGCTTTAAATAACTGAGGTACCTCTTAGTCTGGGAAAGTAAAAAACTCCTTTATTGTACTAGACTAAAAAACTAGTTTTTCAGGGGTATGGTGGAACTGAGTTCATGCAGAGCGTGAGACACACCCTAGTAAATATCGCCATGGTAAAGTGACAGGCAGGTGGTGAACATGGTGCTTACCAGTGTTTCTGAAACTCTGCAAGCACAAACCAGTGGTGGATTTGCTATGGGATGATTTTGTCCTACTGAAAAATCTTTAACTTGTTTTACTACAAATGGTTATTCTTCCCCAGCCCTTTTATGTATTTCAGTTTTTATCACCGTGCAGGCTGTGTTTCCCCTCTTCTCCATCCTTTCCCTTTGCCAGCCTACTCCTGCCTATTTAGTGCTTTGATTGCAAAAAAATGCTGTTTATTTTCAAGCTGATTATTTCTGTCCCCAGGCTGGTCTGACATCACAGGATTCACTGCTGATGCTTCTTATGGCTTAGGAAACAGCTGAATCACAAAATAAAGGGAAAATATATATTATTAATTTTATTAAGCCAAAAATAGTATAAGACTGTAATACAGTGGGAGTGTTTTATGAAGGGGAGCAGAACACAGATTATTTTTGGCATTTTCTTCCCTTTGAGAACAGATTTTGTTGTGTCAGAGCGTTGATTATGGGCATGGTGAAGGTTGGTGCTTGTTGATAAGCAGCTCACTATATACAATTCTTATGTGACTGGCAACAGTGTCTTCTGTGCAGACTGCAGTGTGTGAAAATCAACTCACTGTTAAGTCCTTGGTTCCTACAAAGCTCCTGGGCTACGAGGGAGAGCTGCAAAACTTCTAAGGCATTTCTTAATGCTGAGCCAAGGCAAGAATGTGAGAAAAAAGCTTGATGAAAATGCAGTAGTGATTATGGTGTTAAATCCATACTTGTGCTTGGAGCACATAACTGTCTAGGCTGGGTTGAAGGGGATAATCAGCCCTGTACTCGAGGGATCTTTTCTAGAGCTCCATTTAACAAAACAAAACAAAGCAAAGAAAACCAAACCAGATTTGCCTGGGAGAAGATAAAAGCTTCATCATTCAACTGCAACAAGAATCCCACTTTCAGCTGAAAACAGACAAAATAGAGGCAAACAGGTAGTGCTAGATCTGATGAGAACATCAATTGATACACAGACCATTTTCTGAAAAACAGGGCTACCTTTGGGAAGCATGAGCTGCCAGGCTTGTTTGGAGTGAGGATTGTTAATGTTGATCCACTGATTAAGTTGTCCCTTCAGAAAGCCTTTCTTGCAGGTGGGGAGAGGGGGATGGAGAAGTGCAAGGCTCCATGCTCTGCATTTTCCTGAAAATCATCTTAGGATGCTTTGCAAGTTATGAATCCCTTTTTTCACTCACTCCTAATTTTTGCAGGACTGGGTTATTTTTCCTGTGCAATCCCATTGCAGACCACCCCATAAAAAGCTGACACATCAGCTTACTGCTTTAAGGACGTTTTGACTACAGCAGGCAATTCCCACTCATTTTCTGCGAGAGCCAGAAGATCTCCCTGAAGCGTGAAGGAGAAATACCAGGCAAAAGGCATGCCAAGAAAGACGATGTAGGCTGGAGGGTTGTTGGGAATGGGGAGTATTCATCACAGCTTTGGGGACACTCTGTAGGCAATACTGCTTGCCATGGTCCTGTTCATTTCTGCCTGTTGATTGATTTTAATTCTTTGACATCTGTAGTTGTTTACCAATGTTTTTCCTTCTTCCCTTGCCCCAGGTAGTAAGCAGTGAGATACCTCAGAGGGCCAGGGAAACAGTGGTGATGGGGGGAGGTCCTATCTGAGCTCCTGACGGTCCTTTTGTGTCCTTGTGTGTGTCTCTGTAGCCTGCATCCCCCTTCCCTGACCAGCTGGCCTCTCTGTCACACCCCCATGTGCCCTTGATCTCATTAGGTTATGAAGAATGTAATACCCTGCAGAATTGCCTAGTCAACAGGGATAGAAAGCTCATCTTGTTAAAAACCTGTCTCAGGAAAGCCTAAGAACACAGGCTTGGTCATCTGTCACACCCTGATCTCCTCCTTACCTTTAGAAAGAAAAGTACTTTATTTTTAGCTATCTGCTGCATTCAGCTACACTCTATGCAAATTTCATTTAATGAATATTTTAGGGTTTAAATAGTCTGGGCTCATGAACATTATATAAATGTCATGTTGTTGCAGGCTCTCTGGTAATGGCGTGGAGGACATCCTGCAGTGTAAAGCTGAAGCCAGATAAAATCTGTGATTAGTGCTCCCAGGGAAGGCAGCCATGGAATGTTCAGTGGCTCTCCTCGTTGGGGCATTAGCAGTGCAGTCAGGGGAGGGACTGCAGCACCCCTGGGAGGCAGCAGCACTCCCTTTCCTGGAGAGGGACATTTCATTCAGTACCAGTCCCAAAACTGGCTTATGGCCAGTCTTGCTCTTCCAAAGGCTTTGGCAAGCCCTGGGGATGCCTGGATCACACACCAGATCATTTATCATCCCAGTTCAGAAGAGGCAATCTGTTTAAAGCTGAAGTATTGAGACTAGCCAGGATAGCTTGGAAATCTTCCTTTTTCACACAAGAATAGCTTTTTACAGGTGCTTACTGTTTATTGTATTAGGTACACCAGACAGATGGTAGTCTTCTTCATGAAAATGCCAAGAACAAAAAAAGAATAATCCTAGGTATTTTCTGTCTTTTCATTTCTTTACCCTCCACATATTTTCTTTTATTTCTACTCCTCAAATACTGTACACATGTAAAAACCCAAGCTAAGACCTCAATAAATAAACAAAAAATACTGGTATACAGAGCAATTATTATGTGTTGGAAGCAAATGCTTGGTATTTTAGCGGTGCTGCTTAAAACCCCAAACAGCAACTTTGAAGACTCAAACATAGCTGCTGCACAGCCCCCTCAGCCTGTGGCAGAAAACCTCACTCCAGACGTGAGCCCTGCAGCCTTTGTGTCCCACCAGCAGCAAAGGCTTCACCTTTCAGTGGGCATGAGTGTGTGGTAATATCCACTGAAAAATGGCTTTGGAGGATGAATGTGTGAAACCAAGCAGTCAACAAACTGGGTGGAGGATGTCTGGGTATTCTACTTGGGAAGCAGAAGCACAGTGCCCCAAGCATCTCTGAGGACTTGGTTGCACAAAAGCTGCAAAGGGGGTGTGGGGAAAAGGACTTTGGGAAGGAGGGGATTAAAAGAAAAAGCCCCTAATTTCTGGCAAGGCTTTGTCCTCTGGCTGAAATAGGCCAAAAAGAGTTTCTCAGGTGCTTTCTGTAGGCAGCTGGAGAGAAGTGCAAGGTCATGGGGAATTAGACTCATATGATGGAAGGCATATTTGAGGCCAGCTAAAGCTTTGCTGTGGCTATCAGGTGCCTGGTCTGGCCAAAGCCTGGTTTCCTCACCTTAAAAAAAAAAAAAAAAATTAATGGTTTGCCACAAAGCAGCCTTTTGATTTGGGTTTTATTTCAGAGGGTCCCTTCCTGATAAATAGATGAGGATTTCTTTTCAGCACCTCAGCTCTGCCCTTTGGTCATCTCCCCCCTCACCCACTTCCTTGCTTGCTTATTCAGACATAGAGATAAAAGGCCTCATTGCTTAAGCTGCTGTTAATATCAGCCAGGAAGAGTGTTACATATTAAATAGTTGGAATTTTTTATTTTCTTTATTCATTACACACTGTGCATTCAGGCATTTTCCACTGCTAGCAGTTTCTACTGCAATACAAAGCAGTCCACTGAGCTAACCAGCAGTGGAAATGAAAGGAGAAAATGCATCCCACTACTTGGGAAAAAAAAGAGCCAAAAAAAGATGATCAGCAAGGAAAGGATGAAAGTCCTTCCTCCTCCGAAAAACCCCAAAAGATCAGCCAAAGTGGCCAAACTGTGAGATGCCTGAAAAGTTGCTGGTTCTGCCCCTGACGCTTTCCCTTTTACACCATAGAGAGCAATTTGTATTTGTGAGGGTGAGAAACAGAGTGAAATTATTTATGCTTAGAAAATGGCTCCAGAATAACTCTTGATTCTTCTTGAATGTGATTAGCTTATCTTAAGATCTCCCTGAAATACTGTTTCTAAAAAAGCCTGCATGTGGTCACCCCAAAGTGTGTGTGGCTGTGTCCTCCCAACGTGAACTTGTGAAAGGAGGCACTTTCCTCCCTTGGGCTGCTGAGATTATAAAGGCAGCTGTAAAGCAGAGCACTCAAGATGTAAAGTGCCCTTCAGATAATGTCTGATATCAAAACAAGTCTGTTTACTCTGCAGTTATTTATACTGAATATTTATTATTAAGGGGCGGGGGGGACACGACAGAAAACGCAGTTTGCTCAAGCAAGCCCTGTTGTGTTGATACAAACTGGTGGCTGCAGCTCAGTGATGTGCTAAACACAGAGGAGCAAAGAGGCACCTCAGTGTCACTCTTCTTCTGCAGAGCAGTGGGCAGCAGTGGGCAGTGCTGCTGTTCAACAAACTACTGGCTCATGTGGGGGCCTAAGCCAGGCAAAACTGTAGCACCAAATTCAGCAAAAAGGGTGGGAGGAGATTCCCAAAGGGATGCTCACCCATAGATACGTTCACCTCCCCTGAACAAGCCTTCCTTTTCAAGGCAAGTCCAGACATCCCCTGCTTTATTTGGGGATGGAAATGATCTTGAGAACAGCTAGTGGTCATTGCAGGGTGCTGCTCTGGGGATTTACCTGGTCTCCCTTTGTTTTTCACAGAAGGAGGAAGGACGCCCAAGCAGGAGCCGGTCTTCAGGCGAGTCACCATGGAGGACAGTGTCATCTAGCAGCCCGTGAGCCTGCCCCAGCCAGCCCGTGCCAGCGCACCACCGCAGCTCCTCTGTGCCTCAGCTCACCCGGCCCTCACTTGGGATCGCACAACAGCAGCAGCCAGAGAAACTGGCCTTGACCAAACCCTCAGAAAACCCTTAAATCCCCAAGGAGAGAACAGCCTGGCTGAGATTCCCACTGCCCCGTGCATGGCAGCACCCTGGGAAGTGCCCTTGCCATCTGGTCGCTCGTCTCTTTTTTGAAGATGAGCAGAACGGGTGAAAATTGTCTTTTGTAATCAGAAATTAGTTTCACCCGCTCCGAACATTGGCTTTGCACCTTGGTAACACTTTAAAAATGGCTGAGTGTGCTTAATCCACCATCCTGAGCCTCTCTCCATGCCACCAAGATGGGCTGTATAAAGGGGAACCTGCCGAATCCAGGTTGCTGTTGCAAATACAGATCTGTCAGTGTGAAGAGCCAACAAGGAGAGGACCAGAGGGACAGAGAAGTAGTCCTTACACCAGAAGCTGAACGTGCCAGCAGAGTACTGTCAAGTGAAGTTGTTGCTTGTAAATAGGGACCAGCGCATGTGTCCAGCAGCAGCTCCACTTGGCCAAAGCTTCTCGAGGGAAAGCTGCTCAGATTTTATTGTCTTGTGTAAATATTAATACTTTTTTTGAGAAAAAAAATGAGCCTTAGTATCTTGAAGACAGCGTTTCTCAATCAGCTCAGCTGGGGATGGCTATATGGGAACCCACGGGGTCTGCCTGCTGGAGGGTGGTGTGTGCTCTCACAGCCAAGCTGCGCCATCACCGTGGGTGTGGGAGGCACCTGAAGGAGGATGGACCTGTCCAGCAGAGGACTTGGCAGACATTTCTCCCTGTGAACAGGGTGAACTCACCGGTCCCATGGTCTCCACTGGTGTAAATACTCAGCTACAGCCCACAGACGACTTGGACTGCTTGGTGCAGTTGTGGGAGGGGGGAGGGTGGGATGGGCAGAAATCATCAGAGGGATGCAAACCCCATCAGCGTGGTGATCCCCAAGCTTTTAGCATTAGTTAAAAAAAAAAGAAAAACAAAAAATGAAAAAAGAAAAAGAAAAAGAAAAACAAAAACAAAAAACCCAACCCTGAAAGCTTGTTAATGGTATTGGGCCAACCGTTTGGCTGGGTAAATGGAGGCATGCCTGGACACGTTCTGTGTTCATGTGAGCCAGTGCCTGTCTGTGCAGTTCTCTCTCTGTGCGAACGCGTGTGCAAGGCTGTGTCTGGTTCGGGGAGCTGCCAAACCAGACATGTCCCCCTGTCTGTGTAGCTGTGTCGGTGAGAGCGGAGAGAAAACGAATGTGTGTGTTGTAGTGCCCTTTATGCGCCCAAACACATTTGAGGAGTCATAAGTACCGCTGCTAGGTTCAGCTTGAGTAGCATGAGTGTGGAGTAGTGTCCACACCTCTCCAGGGAATGAGGCTTGGCAGGCAGGGGGCTGGTGTTAGCTGAGTGAGAGCTGATAAATGTCTGCTCTGCATTGAGCTGTCATCCACTGTCCCCTGCCATGGCACAGAAGTTCTCATCTGCAAACACTGCCAGCAGAACAGGGCTGCACTCGAGCATGGGCACCAGCAGGATGGCACCTCCTGGAAGTTGGACAGGAGCTTTGGGGTTTCTCTTTCATCATTCACCCACCCAAAGCTTAGTTATGCCTTATTTACCTGAGTCCAACTGTTCGGATTCATGCAGTGCAGGGAAATTAGGAAAAGAGAATGAAATTAGAAATTGAAATCAGAAAAAAGCCCATACATGAGAAGAAAACAGGTATTTTAGGAAATAACTTCCTCTGGACATAGAAGTCTCTCTTCCGTTTAGCATATTGCAGGAAAGCAGTGCCAAGGTGAAGTGTCTTCCCCATGAAGAAGCCAGACAGCATGAAACAAAACATGAAACATGAAACTGTTGCACTGTTTAGCACAGGGCTGGGCCAAAGCTCCTTTACCTTTGCAAGGAATGGGCAGTGGGCAGTCAACAGAAATTGGAAGCTGCCTCAAATTCCTGAGGGGTGTGGGCATCTAGAGTGGTAATTGGCTTGCAGTGGTCCAAGGTGAGCTGCAGGGATAGTCTTTTCCACTTGAATACTTGAATACCTCCTGTCATCCAGCTGTGTATGTTACCATTAACACCGAACAACTGCCAGTCCCAAGTGATTTATATATTTATCAGGCCATTTATTTATGTATCAAACCAATGCACGAGAGGCACTGTGCTTTCATGTGACACATGTGGACACCTCTTCCTTTGCCCACTTCTCCAGCCTTGTATAGTGTCCCCAGGCAAAGTGACCATCATTTTGGGGAGGCTGTGGTTTCCTCCCCAGTGAAGGCTGTTAGCCTTTTTTTTCCAGGGAGAAAAGTAGTGAAAGATATGAGCAACACACCCTGACTTTGTGCTGGAAATGTGCTGAAAGTCAGCCAGTGTATTAGGCAAAATAAATAACTCCAGAGTGTTCACAATCTTTCACAGGTATGAGGGGACCATTCTCATGGTTTCTAAGGCCCCAAAGGGCAATGCTAAATCCTGAACCTAAGGCTTCCTGACCCTGGGGAGGTTTGAGGTGCAGCATGGGGAAAACATAGGGCAGCAATTACGGGAAAGAAGATATTCCCTGGTTTTACTAGATTGCAGGAAAGCGGAACTCCCCTGGGTTGGGTTGAGTGGTGGATTTCTTTTCATTGGAGCACTCACTATTAGTTCCTTTCCCCAGACAAGCCCATCATCCTGTACCTTAAACCCTTGCCTTTATGTCTAGAAGAGTTTTTCTTGGAGGCATTTACAACAACCTTCAATGTTTCTCTCTCTCCAGCTCTAAAGAGGCTGACACCCCACAACTGACAGTTGTAATGATGGGCCAGACCAACCCCAAGTCCTAATAAAAATGATGAATCCAATCCACTGCATCCATATCGATGGCACACAGGTCATACATGGAGATGAGCAGTGAGGAGGGGGAGGCACATAATCACTGAAAACTGTGTGTGGGACGTGCTGTTGCCAAACCCACCCGGCAGAGTTTTGATTTAATCCAGCCCAGAGTCAATACTGATTGACATTTCACTTGCTTTCCATATCGTAACTGGACTTCCTTACTCCTCAGGCATGGAATGAATCTTAATACATTGTAATTACTGTACTCCTGGTGGTGAACCGGTATGAAAAGCTATCACAGAAAGCATTAATAAAATGTACATTATGAAAAAGAACTCGGCATTGTCTGAAATTAATAATGCACCAGATTTTTCTCATCCATGCCTGCTCATTGCAGGCCTGCCCTTGAGTTTTTCTATTAAAATGGCTTAGTCAAACTACTTGTACAGCTGTGTTCAGCGTGAAGTTATCTGCTGTAGGTTTGCATCCCAGTTAGATGTACCGCATGAGGACTTATCAATCTGTTATACCTTTCAGGCATTGATTTTGATGACACTTATATAACGCTGGTATGACTAAAATGAACTGATTGATTCTTGCGTCTGGATTAGTTTGCCTAAGACTTTGAGGCTAGGTAGCTTTATCATGCACTGTAACGCCAGAATTCTTCACTGTATTATTTACGAGAGACTGAACTGGCTGCATCTCAATAACTGAAGAGATCTTCACTGTTTTATTTATGTATAAATGTTTACTTAATCAACCGCCAGTTTTGTTTAGCAGAATTTGTTCACAAACGGAAATTGTAAACGATAACGTGGTTTCTATTTTAAAATTTATAGGCTTTCATCTATAGCAAAATCCAAGATTTCCAAAGTGTCTTTGTCTACTGGCAATCAACAAGCTCTCTTGTATATGCTTTCTGGTAATTGCAATTAGCTGCTGCAATATTCCACATAAAAAACAATGCAACCCTAATACGGGAGATCTGAGTGGTAGTGTGTCAAAGTCAACATAAATATCCCAATGCTTACAAACGTAGCTGGAGGTTTAACAAAGCAACAAGGAGCCACCAGCCAGTGCCAAGGCAGGAGCTCATGGACACGTGGTGATTTCTGCTGCCTTATCTTACAAGGAAATCCCAGTTCCAGGTCAATTGTGTCTCAATCACATGGGCCATATCCCCTGCAACTGCTTGAGGAAAGCCTGGTCAGAGGGGGCAAGGAAAACATCTGCTCACTGTGCTTTGCAGCTGGGAAAGTGGCTGGGCTACAATGAGTGTTTAAGGGTATAACATTCCAAGGAGGTTTAATCCCGGGTTCCCAGTTGATGGCATGTGTTTTCTTTGGACCATGCTGCTTCTCTCAGGGACTAAGGAATAAGGAGACATAAAGGATTTATTAAATGAAAGCAGAGACTTTCCTGTTAGGAGTAATTTAGAAATACTTTTAGTGCGAAGGCACAGAAGAAGTGACATGTTAGAGACCTATAAAATAATAAGTAATGTCCAGAGAAGGTGAATTGAGTGCTGCAGTTCACCATAGGTAATACAGCAAGTGGCACTATGTGGGGCAATGGAGAGGTGAAGTCATAAATGTTGTTATAAGTAATGTTTCATTACCCATCACGGGATTAACCCGTGGACTCCCTGACCCAATACACCAGTAAGGTGATGTACAATGAGCTTTAGTAAGATATTATGCTGTTTTACAGTTTAAAGAAAGAAAGGGGGGGGAGGGGGAGGGAAAGGTAAAAGCAAGAAAACCCTATCACCTACAGTCTCTTGTTTCAGGGTCAGAAGGAATTGCTGGCTCCCTGAGGAACTGCGGAAACACCCCTGCTGAGTTTTGAGCCATAATTCACACTTGTGATTTTTTTTTCAAACCATATTTTATTAACATAAAAAATTACAATAGTATTGGGTCAGCTGGGAAAATCACTTGCCAGCTGACAGTGCTAAAAGGGGAGTAAACTTTGCATGTCAGCACCCTGGGCTGTACCTTCAAGAGCATGGGATCACAAGAGAGTGATGCTGAGGGGTAACTGTGCCTCACAACCATTGAACCCATCACTGCAGAACTAGTGTCAGCAAATCCTCCCTCTCCATATTTCTTTTTGGCTCCCTCAGGTACATGAAGGCTGCAATTGTGTCACTCCTGAGCTTTCCCTTTCACAGGCCAAACCAACCAAATTCTCTCAATCTACAGGTTTGTTCATTATTCTTTTAGGGCAATTAGGAGAAGCACCTGACAAAGGCTGGGGGGAGAAAAAAAGTGAACACAACATAAGTATGTTGTATGAAGGCTAAGAGCTGCTTTAACCAGCTCTGTGCCCACCTGGATGTAATTCTGGTCCCTGATTGGAGAAGTACCAGCAACACCTGTGCATGTTGCTTAGAGGCCCCTTAAGCTCAAGGGGGGTGGGTGGGGGAGGGTTTCCTTTGTGTAGGCCAAAGTGATAAAGCTGATACTGTTTGCAGCAACTTCATAACTCCTGGCTGAATTAGAGATTAAACTTTAGGAACATGTTTCAAGAGTGACTGGAGTTCTGAAGAATGATGACTCTTTTGGACCCTTTGGTAAGACACCCCACATGCCAAGTGTTTCTGTTGATGTGCAAGTATGGCAGTTTGACTCGTGTCTCAACAATTAAATTTTATTTCCTGTCTTATGCCCTGTTTATCCATGCTAATAGCTCTCCTAGATCTTCTTGGATAACACCTGCTGTGTAGGAAGGTATAAAATTGTAGGAAGGGCTGAGTATTTGTCACTGTAATGTCATCAAAATGGTCTTGACTAAAAGGTGTTGCTGCAGGAGTCTGATTTTTTTTTTTCTCAAGCTTCCCCCCATGTATATGAGCTTATAGTCATGTCTCAAAATAAAATGAAGACATGTGGGTTTGCGGGTTTTTTTTGTTTGTTTGTTTTTGTTTATTTTTTTTCCCCTCATCTGTAAAGCTAAAAATGAAGCTGTTATGTGTGTGCTTCCTTCTGCTTGGATGCACTTCCCAGCATCTGCTGCTGTGGGAAGCTGATGTCACTAATGGTGAGGCTATATAAAACCTCTTCAGTGTGTGTGCTGAGGGGGCATAAACCAATATCTGCAAGGTGGTTTTGGGGTAAGGGTAGCTGACCCTTAAGCTGATGTGCTCTGCTTAGAGCTTTGCTGTCCTGGGAATGCACCAGCTGCACAGAAATACGACTTAGAGACCCCGTCTTTCTTTGCAACATCCTTTATTTACCCTTACATATGCATTACTGTATGGTGTGCTCCCCTAAGCCCCACCCGTGAGGACCAGTGGCTGCCTTCTGCTCTGTATCTCTGCCGAATATTAAGCAGCTTCCTCAAAGCGGTGAGGCTGTTATGGCTGAAAAGCTTCACCATGTGCAGGCTGCACAGATATCCAGCAAAGAAATCAAAGGCATGATGTCACCAGTATTTCTTATCTAAAATTAAATATCTGTCTTAAGTCCCCAGACACACAGAGACTTTGTATTAGAAACATATACTGAGAGTTCAAACTCTGAGTCATCTCATCTATATTTCACTCAAGCTATGGGAATAGCAGTGAGAATAGACCTGCAAAAGAGCAATTCTCTATTCTAGCAAGACAAGGGAGAAAAAAATATTCAGGGAAAATACTAATGGGTTTACAAGTGAAAAAAATCTTGCCAATGAAATTGTGTCTCTAATATTCTGTACTTTTACAGTAAAGTAATGATTTGCTGTGGAAAATGCAGCAGAGAATAAGTGGGTCAACTTGTGCTGATTAATGGCAGAGACAGAGTAAGTGGCATTTAAAACAAGGCCACTCAGAGGGAAAGTGAAAATTATTTATTCTAAAGGCATCAAATGTTTGTTGTCACAATTGGTTTCAAGAGCAAGTCATGGTGTTTTGGGGTGCTGTTGTCCAGGCAGGGTTAAGGCAAGCTCTGGATGTGCTGGAGCCAAGGGCTGCATTTCTGCTGCTGCTCTCCACAGCATTGCAGGACAAGATGGGTAGCATCCACTGTGCCCTTTCTAGCACATGCCACAAGTGTTCCAGCCCAGTCATCAGGGGCTAAAGTGGGAGACATGATGCTGGAAATTACTTGGCCCCGTCTATGCTAAGGGGTAAATTGTGCCAGGCTCTGTGTCATCCCACTCACACATCAGCAGCTGCACTTGGGTGCAGCAAACATCTGTGGATCAGGAGCACTTTTTATATCCCTTTACCTTTTGTCTCCTTATTATCCCTGTAATGGGCCCCATGTCTCATGGTGGTTCATCTTCCTTCATTCATCTCAGGCTGTGCTGCTGATTTTCTTCCCACCTTGGTAGGCTCATGTGTTGAGAGTACACCTTAGCTCCTAAATAGTTTTCTCCAAGGTGGTTAAAGATGTTCCCTACTCTACAGAAAGGAATTTTCTTCTCCTGTGAGCATTCCAGTCATGAAGGAGCTGTGCACTGGGTTCTCTTGGATTCTGGTGGTGGTGCCTGTACAAGAAGGTGTGGGACAGGAGGCAGCACAGAGGCATTTCTGGAGTCACAGTGGAAAAATAACCCACACTAGGCTGTTCTCCAGCTTTTACTGGATTACAGCCCAGACCTGAGACCCAACAGATGCACTGTCAGGTATGAAGTATTGGCCCAAGATTTGTGCTGGCTCTGTAATGGGAACCAATTCCCCTCTCTAATGCACAGTTGTTGCATTGCATAAAAATCATTATTACACATTGTGAAATCTAATTACATTATCGCACACTGTGTATACACTCTAATAAGGCAGTGGAAGCAATAACATTGCTAGTAATACACCATTCCAATGAAATTGCTATTGCTGTCAATTTTACATTCATTTTTTCTTGATTTACCTTAAAGAGCAGGGTTTTCAGCCTGCAGCAAGTAGATCAAGTGTCAGGACCTTACAAGGGCTGAAGAATTCCCCAGGTCCTATTGCAGTAGGGAGCATCTGAGGGGACTACCACGTCCCAGCTCTGATAGCCAGTGGTGAGACAAGTCCCTCCTGAGGGTTACAGTGCTGTCCTAAGATGGGTCCAAAGCCAGCTGGGCTCAATTTCTCTTGGAAGTGCTCCTTCTCCCCACTGATTGTAGATCCTTGGGCATTTGTGCTCTTGGATGTCTGAAACCAAATGGGCTCAAATTCCTCCACCCCTCTGTTGTTCTGATGTGCGTGAGGAAGAGGAGGATAGATGGTTTTGTCATAATTCAGAGATGTACATTTGCCAGTGCTGAGCTGTGAAGGATTTAGCTCTCAGAGTATTTTTAGTTCTCTGCTTTCCCACCATTAACTTCTCATTGTAAAGCTTGTGTGATGAATATGAACTGCTAGTCCCAACCTGCTGGTTCCTTGCACTCTGCTCTCCTTGCAAGCTGTCACATGAGCTCTTTGTAGTAGTGGAAGAGATGAAGAGGGGCTCCTTAAGCACCTCAACGTCTTCAAGGAGGTGAGTGCAGAGTTACCAGCCATTGCAATACTGTTTGTGATGTGCCCTGAATCCATCAGCTGAAGAAATCACAGTGGAAGTTGAGGAGAGAGTTGTAGGGGTTGTGATGATCTTCTGAAGATCCCTTCTTTTCAAGTGTGGCAAATGAGCCCAGGGTTCAGCCTCTGAAGAAAAGAAAGGAAAAGGAAAGGTGTCAAACCGCAGATTGAGGAAAAGTATGACTTTGTATTTCCTTTCCTAGACAGTTTCAGACACTGAAAGGTGTTGTTCCCATCACAGCCTCTTCAGGAGAAGAGATCTTGAGCCTGCAGCATTTCAGTGTGTCTTTACTTCTAAATGAAATGGAATACCAGAGGCTGGTCCCCAAACAACAGCTAAGCATTTACAGCAATAAAAACCTGGTACTGCTTGAGTCTCCTGTGATGCCTTTTTGCCAGGTCAAAGGCTGCCAGGATCTTGTGCTGAAAGCCAAGCACAGCTGGATCATAATTTTCCTAATGTGCCAAGGTTGGTCCCTGGCATGGGGCAGGCACAGTTTTGGCTTTTTCACAGTGGGGGCCTGTTTTACATTGGGTAGCACGGCACTCCAGGAACCCACAGGATCACCTCTCTCCTGCTCTGGCATACAGAGCATCAAATGCACCGCGTCAAGACCAAACCACACTGCTGACCCTCCCCCAGGGAGGCATGTCCATCCATGTTTACCACTGGATCATCTTGTAAAACAAGTGATTTGTTTACTCTGCCTGCAGACTGCCTGCAAGTGGCCCGTGTATTAGCTTTTGCCTGTGTCAGAAAATGTGCATGGGGACACATAAGCCTGTGGAGCACCTGTGGATCAAAATGTGTGATTTCCATCACAATATTCTGACTGTAGAGGACCTCCCTCTATTTAATACTGCAAACTGTCTTTTACAGATGTGTTGGAAAATTTTTCTTTGCTGTAGCCAGCAGGGTATGAAATGCATTCTGGCTATAGATACTACTTTTCTAGATTTTCTGTGCTGCCAGAGGCTCTGCATGGAAAAAGCTTTAAGGGAGCAGAGGCAGGCAGAGAGAAGGTGCTGAGATGAAGGAAATTATGGGGGACTATCAAGGGAGAGGAAAGCATTTATCTCTACTGCAGGTATCCCACCAGTTATCAGACTGCATCAGGTAAAAGATGTGTGCAGGTAAGTTTTAATTTAGTTTCAGCTACTGTATAGTGGGGTTTTTTTAATCACCATGAGCTTGTAATAAGTTAATTAAAAATCTCAGTAAAGTATTCAGCAGCCCTCCACTGGGAAAGTATGCCTGAACTTAGCTGTGTCCTCTTGGCCCCCTGAATTCCCATTCTGCATGCACATTTCACATTAAGGATGCCACCACTCTTTTACTCTTTTACTCTTTCTGTCTTGTGCCAGTCTCAAAAATCACAGATCTCTGTATCTCTGTCTCTGGCAATCTTTCCTTTGGGAGGTGGTGTTTTT
>VXBU01016504.1:674719-832105 GCA_013400315.1 Bombycilla garrulus | reverse complement strand
CCCTTCCTTCTCTTGGACAAAAGAGAAGTGCCAAAAGCTATATATGTAGAATCTAAGAGAACTTGGGAGGCAATGAGGAGGGCAGTGACAGATGAAGAATAGGAGGAAAACACCATAAGCAACCCTGTCTTCCTTTCCTGTGGGTGAGAAGGTCAAGCTTCCTCAGCACACAGCTAAGTGCTACTTATAACTGTCAAGTTTGTATCGAACCTAGTACTTGATTTTTCCCTGTAGTAAACTGCTGTGGAAGTCAACAGTATTTCTGCCTTTATTGCAGAATCATGGCTATCAGATACAGAAGAGACAAAAGGGTTGCCTTGATAAAGGCCTCTCCCTTGAGGCAGTGATTTATGAGCAGTACCAGCTTTCTGGGTCCTGCTGTAGCAGATATTGCCAGAAGGAGTCTGGTATCAGTCTCCCCTGGCCTGAAACAGAGGTGTCAATGTTGTTGTGGACAAACAGGGCCTTCCTGGGCCATTTAACTTCATAAATCACCTGTGCTGTGTTGCAGTAGCCAACAGCAGGCTGTCCAAGCTGACCAAGTACAAGCATGGAGGATGTTAAACCCCTGGAGGCTGGGAATGGTCAGGAGATCTGGGATCACAGCTTTGGCATGTGACTGCTGTACAGCAGTAATATTTTACAGACAGATGCTTTTATTTTTCTTTCTTTTTCAATCACTTGTTGATTAATCTTGCTCCACACTAACGGGTAATAATGCACTATCAGTGGAGATGAACTGCCTTGATCATAAACCAGTCTGAAGGGTTTGTACAGACCATAACCTTGCCATAGGCCTTGTGCCCTTTCCCTCCTTCACCACCACATCCTTTAGCGATTGTAACCTTTTTCCTACTAGTTTCTAGCTTTTTATTTTTTTTTTTCTTATGGATAATTCTGATTAGTCTCTCATCCTGAAGGTACAATTCAACACCCACAAAAATCTTCATATCCTGCTGGTTCCAAAATTCAGTGGCATCCTTCACTAGGGTTCTGATTCTGGAGAGAAGTGGCACACTAAACTTCGCAAAGTGTTCTAGCTGCCAAGGGATTCTGCAATGTGGCATGAGTAGCAATCTCTCTCTGTTTATATCTGTCACAATGTTTGGAGGAAAACAAGAAAAATCTGGGCCCCAGGTAGAAACCTGAGCCTGTTGAGGAATTAATGGAATCACACTGTTTGGAGACTTGCAGATGCTGTTCTGTTGGGAGCATGCTGAGGCTGCCATTAAATCCCTTTGGATAAGACTCAGTAAACATCTGGTAGCTTTTTTTAAAATATAAAAACTGTAATTGTTCTAGGCCTTTTTGTCAGCCCACGCTGTTAATGTGCCTGCGAGGTCTAATTAGTTGACAAGTGACAAAAGAGGCCACTGTAGCGAAGGGGAGGCCGGGTGCCAGGATTGTTAGATAGGTTGGGCAAGAGCCATGAGAGCCTGCAGGTGATGGATGCAGGAAAGGTGTATTATCCCCTGCTTTGTTACAGATGCAGGGACATGAGGAAATAAGGCAAAGTGATAAGCCAAAGGCTCAGCATTTTGCTATTCATCTTAGATAAAATTGGATCTGCAGCCATCTGTGAGTAGGGTGGTTAGGTCCTGTCATAGCTGGTCAGTGCTGGAAGAGCTCAGCTCTGCTGAGTACCTCTCAGTGCTTGTGGAAGTAAGATGGGGAGGACTTGAGTCCAGCATGAGCAAGATTAGTAAAAAACTGATGCACATTGATGTAGCTGTATCCTGTTTGCTCAGTGATAAAAACCCCACTCACTGTCGGCAAAAGTTAAATTCGTTCAAGGCAGAAGAGAGTCCCATCTCCTGTTGTAGGTGAGTCTGTGAGACAGGACCATTAGTTGGGCACTGCGAAATCTGACTACCTGCTTTGCTTGTGTCTTCACCTTGAATTGTTGCTAATTCCTAAATTGATAAATTTATAATGTTTCTTATTGTTATCTATATATTTATGTTGATAAAATATAGTAAAGATGGTCTGAGGCACTCGGAAAGCTTTCCAGATCTGGGCTGGACTGTTTCAGCTGGTACCTAGCTCCTTATCAGTGTGAGGACTACACTCTGACTGTCTGCACCAGGACACTGGACACCCAGAATGTGTGAAGCTATGGGCTCAGGTGCCACATGCCATTACTTTTGGGTCTGCCAGTCCCAATGTTTGGGCTTTCTCAGTACTGCACCTATGGCTGGGCTGACCTCTTGCTTGCTCCTTAGCTTTTCCAGATACAGAATTTCAAAAAAAGTATTTTTAAGTGTTTAAGCACTGCTTAGCACATTACTCTAGTTTTGTTTCGAGGAATTAGATCCCCTTCATTTGTCTTGGCTCTTCTGGAACAGTTTCCATCAAAGGGGTAATGAGATGAGTCATGGGGACAGAGTAATGGTGGGTTATGAGAATATCTCTTGGTCTGTGTTTGCCAGCACTCATGCTGAGAGTGCAATACTTTTTCCAGGTGTTCTGGTAGATTTGGGTGTCTCACAGCTGTTAGTGTCATACCTACACCAACATCTGGCCCATCACTGCTAAACTCACCAGACCGTGCTGCTGGAAGTGGATTGGATTTCTGCTGAAGTCACCTTGAATCGCAATTACCAATGGGAAGGAGAGGACGCCTGTGAACAGTCACGGATAAAATTGTGTAAAGGAGGTCACTAGAAGTGAAAAATATCTGCCAGCAAATTCAAAGTCTATAGCTATGTTTGCTTCCCCACACAGTCAGTAGTTCCCTTCCATCTCCCCGTTGCTCCATAGGGAGGATGTCTCATGGACAGGAAGGAAAACTCCACCAGGGACACCCACTCTGCTACCTCCCTCTCTTCCTGTAAATCAGCAATTACCCCACTAAAATAAAAAAGAATTCTCCAGGGTGGAATTTTGTAAATGAAACAAAAGGAAAGGTTTCACATTCATTTTCTTCTGTCCAGGGCACCATGAAATTAAAAGTTTTGGTTTTAGAATGCTGCTAACCTTAAAATGGTGTTCAATATTAAAAAATAAAATCAAATGTGTAATATATACTGCAAATATTTTAATATATTACATATAGCATGTAAAGGTACCTATTATATATATATTTTACATATGTATATAAATGAAGGTTTCCAAGTTTGTTTTGGCAGCCAGTTGGGTGCCCTAGTTTGGTTCTGGTCTGATAAATGGGTGCAAAACAAGTGATTGAATCTCCACACCTGGAAACCCCATGTGTTGCTCCAGGTCTTGGCTGAGTTTATCCACTCCGAAATGACATTTAGTGAAGCTCCCTGTGCATAAGATATTGCTGTGAAATTTTAGGGCAGACAGGAACAAGAGAGTGGGAGATGGATGGAAGCAGGTAAAACACATTAAAATCTTTTAAAAGAAAGGCTTTGTTCTTTGAGAACAACAACAGTAATGTCTGCTACCCAGCTGCCTTTAATGCCTCAGTCCCTTTATTCCTTTGGAAGCAGGGGAAATCCAAAACCAAAACAAGGCAACAACACTACGCTCTTTTTCTTCTTGCGACACAACAAAATTCAAGGGCAGAACATTTCATTTTTTATTTTAAGATCACAGGTAAACGAGTTGCCATCATCTTTACATTCCTGGTGTGATCCGCTTCTCAAATGAAAATTCACAATAACGATTATTATTTATAAACAAGAATGACAAAGACAAAGTAGAAAATGCTCTATAAATGCAGATAAAATTATCCTGGCACCACTTGCATATTTGTATGTGTATATGTGTACATAAAAATAGGAAAGCCTACTGAGTTATCGAATAGAAATGAGACTGGCAAGAAGTGCTTCTCCCCAAGCCACTGCATATTCCACAATTCTGTCATGAAAATGTCTTTCCTCCCACCTCTGACATTCTATTGTTGCTTTTCAACCAAAACAAAGTGAAAGACGAAAAGATTGAAGAGGAAATGGTAAGTTATTTTCAAAGGTAATATCTGTCAATTTTTTTTTTAATCATGTGCTGGCATGGTGACAAAAGTTACCAGTGTGTGCTCAGAATGATGTTTGGTGATTTTTTTTGTCTTTTTTTTTTTTTTTTTAGTCATGTAAATGCAATACCCCTTTGCCAATTTCAGCTTACAGACTGAAAAGTAAAAACAGAAGAAGGAAAGACCAAAATCCACTTTGGATGTCCTAGCTGGTACAAAACAAACATCCCACATCCTTGAGCAGCAAAGGGATGGATAATGTTGGTATAGGCATGAAATGAGCAACCCCAAAATTGGTGTTCAACCTAGTGGTGCTGGTGAGGGTGTGTGGGATGCCCAGGTAAACCCCTGATCAGTGCAGGATTAATCCCTGCAACAGTGCTTTCTATTTATTTTCCACTGACTTCTGCAAGCAGCACCTAGAAGAGCGAGCTGCTGGCACATACATCATTAGCAAGCACACTGGTTTAATTTCCTTTTGTTTCAGTGCATATTTTATAAGATTATCTTATTTTGGAAAAGTTTGCCCTAAGTGATGCTTTTTGTTTTCACAGATATTGCAGCTGCAAATGCAGGCAGGGTTGTGCCACAGAAGAAATGTCTTGCTCAATATATTTTTTTTTTAATTTTTGTGTATGAGGAAGTGCTTTCTCCCAGATTTTTAATCTTTTACCCCCTCTTCTAAGCAAATGCTTCCTTACCAAGAAATAGCACTGCTTGATGCTTAGATAGACAATTGTGACACAGGGAAGTACATTCATTCTTCTGCTTTTGTGTATGGTTTTTCAAAGGGGGCATATGCTCCTCCTTGGACTTGAAGTTTTAGGTCCAAACAGAGGGATTAATTGCCTGCCCCCAAAGCCTAAAATCCCAGGGAAATCAAAAGAACGGAAGAGCATCCTTGAAGTGAAATGTGCCAGAGCAATTGCCTTAATGGCAGCTGCAAGTTCCAAGCTTCCTCAGCTATGACCTTATGCCAGTTCAACCCTGGGACTTCAGGATTGGCCACCGTGGTTTGAAATCTCCCCCTGGAAAGCCATTACCTTTGTACTGAGAGGAAGATGCAGGAGACAACGATGCTGATCTGGGATGTCCATGGGACCCCACCACAAACCTTTTAGCATTTGCTCCTGGCAGAGGAGCTGCCCTCACATGGAGTGAGCCCTTAGCTGTGGTGGTCTCTATAACTCCACTACAGGCTCCAAATCTGCCCCTTGCCTTTCAGAGACAGCCAGCACATCCCCTCCCTGATGTACGTTCTGGCCCCTGGTTTCCAAATGCAGTGCTGAAGTATCCAAGCAGGAAATGCTCTCATGGGATAGAGAAGCTGGTTTGCTAGTGCACCAGCAAGCGCATCAGTACAACTGGGATCACCCCAAAATTGCCCACACTGATAGAAATGGACCTTGCAGGTTTGGAGCTGAGCTGGGAGAAAGGCTTGCCTTAAAGACCAGGTGAATCACTTGAATCTGAAATCAAATGGAGGTCTCTTGTGAGGGTGGGGATAAGCCCACCTTTATAATGGGAAGCCACCTTGTTTCCTGTGGGATTAGACCATGGGATCCCTTCTTTCTCTCAGCTTTTCTCAGAGAGATAAAGCACATTCAATTAACAGCTTCTGTCCATCTTACTTTTACACATGTTCATGCCTTAAAGAAAGTATAACAGCATTTTATGACAATACCTAATAGAGATTAGGCCTAGAAAAGAACTCAGTGTAATCCTGTTATGTAAGAGCAAGAATATTTTGCAGGCTATAAATCAAATGCTTCCCACAATAGAAAGCTCCTTCATTACCTTTTAAGCCAGATAAATGCTCCGAAAAAGCTTAACTATAAGGTATGTGTTGTGATAAATAATACACAAATCAAAATTTAATTGCTAGTAGGCTTCCCATTCGCTCGCAGCTGTGCAACCTTTTTCTTCCACAACTGAGCATGTGCAAAGCCCTTAGAAACTCCAGGCATTAAAATTGCAATTATGGAAACAATTTATAATCAATATGTGCTTATTAGGGTAACCTGCATGTATGGGATATTTTATAGCAATTATAATACTGACAGTCCTTTCTGAGAGCAAAATTTGAGTCTTGTTTTTTCCCTTTCAGGTTTCAGTCCCTGCAGTGCCATCTACTGCTGAGATAAGTTTGAATGCTGGATTTATTATTTCTTTGGGAGAGAATTTTCAGGGACCATTATCTGCAGGTGGAACACAAGCTCATAAGGAAAAAATACATGATTGTAAAAACCCAGCGACCTCTGACTAAAATCTCCCTGCCCATATGAGGCTGAGACTGAAAGGAAAAAAAAACTCACCAAAAAATCCAAAACTAGGATTCATCGTTTGTAATCTGACATTACTGAAACCAAATGTTTCTTTGATCACTCCTCATACACTCACAACAATTCATTACTCAGCCAGTGGGAATTGTCTCAGCTGCAGTGAAAGCCATGGAGTTTTACCAGCTGCTATCAGCTGAACTTCTGACTCAGAACTATTAAGAAAAAGGTATGCAGATTTGCTTATTTGTTTTGGAAAAAAGGATAAATTACTTCTGCCAACCAAACCTCTACAGCCTTGCTTATTTCTGAGCGATGAGAAGTCACCTCACTCTTCTAATAATAATTATTGAGTAATATGGCTAACGAAGGACAGCTGAGGTAGGTTCTTGGCATCTCTAGTTTAAGTTTAAAGGATATCTAAGGTCTGGCATGACTTTACTAAGCCACTGCTAGCAAGGGAAGATTTGTCTAAGGTAGGCTTTAAGATTCCCAAAAATAGGGGAAGAAAAACCCCAACAACAAAAGACACAATAGTGGGTTCTTTTTTAAAAAGATCAGATCATTCCTTCAGGTTAAAATACATCTTTCTCAGGTGGTACCTTGGAGGTGTTCATGTCTTATTCTTCTCTAGTTACACATCTCCTTCCCATAAAAATAGCCTGTGGACTGGACTACCTCCCCCAGGAAGCCTGTTTTCAAGCCAAAAAGGACATCTGGCTCGGCTCTGCTCTGCCAAGGAACTTCAGCTATGGGGGAAAAGGGTACAAAACTCTGCACTGTACCTGAAAATGAGGGCTCCTTCCAGCAGGGCATTTTTTACAGGGTAAGGAGTGAAAAGGAACAGCTATTGCTTGGCTGAGAGGGTCGCTTTTGCAAACTATTTCACTGTTAAAATAAACTTTTGGAAAGCACCACTCTGGAATTTATTTATATGTTCATTGAGGTGAAGAGTTTTTTCTCCAGAGTTTTCCTCACAGTATGCTGCAGGTGAGGGGAATCCAGTCTGACCTGACAAATGCTCCTTGTTTAGGTGGGAGGAGCCAAGGTGTACTGAGCAATAAGATGGCTGTAAGAACAAGCCATGACCCAAAACAGGATTACTTGAAAGGCTGGAGAAACAGAGATTTGGGTGAAGAGGTTCAGCTGGGAGCTGACAACAAATGCTGAGGAGTTCTCAGTATGTGGAAGGGCTGGAGAGAGAACAAATTGAGAAGGGAGCAAATATAACTGTGGAAGCAGTGAGTAGAGCACAGACTGCTAAACGAAGGCTGGAGAGAGGATGCTGTGGGTCAAAGTGACAGGGCAAAAAATGAAACAGGAGCAGGGATACCATCTGTCCAACAGGATCAATTTTTGGTAACACATGTATTGGGTTTTATGCAAATCTCTATTAATAATTCAGCATAACCATATATTTGTTCCCACCCACCTTCGCAAGCGTCCTGCATCACAAGTCAGAAACAATTTTATGAAGAGTAGCTAATAGCAATTTGTGGTTTTGAATTACTTTGTCAGTATGAATATATTTATTTCTTTTGTAGCTGGACAGAGAAGGATGAGGTACAACAGGAGACGTGGGGGGTTCTGACCATCACTGGAAGCAATCTCCTTAGGAGCCTGGGACAACACTGAGTGCATTGACCATCCTCAGAGGTGTTCACCTCCTAGCAAGGACCACAAAGCCTGCAAGGGTGAGTCTGCTGTTTTATACAACTCAGAACAATTTCACATCTGCTGGGAAATTCATTGATGCTACAGAATGATGCCCCCTCACAAAAGCTGGTGATGTGCACCCCAAAGATGCTTTTTCTTGACATTCTAAACATCATCTAGACTGCTTATCTTTCCAGCCAAACTAGCTCTTTTCCTTGCATTTCTCAAATGAGGCCCTGAGTTTGCCCAATGAAAGGAGGAAAAAAAAAAAAAAAAGATTGGTGAGGGAACTGTTTTCTGGATTTCTTATGAGAGTGAAACACCAAGTGAAAAAAGTAAACTTTAAAGCAGATTTTGCCACTGTCCTGTCAAACCTGTTCATCTGGCCCTGGATAAATATTTCAACCCAGAATAGCTCCAGCTGCTCACTTGCCTGTGAAAGAACTTAAATTTCAAAATATCCCCTTGATACACCCTGTGACTCTGCTGGGAGCCCAGCTCGAGTCTGAAGGATTAAATCTGGATGTTATTAAATTCTGCTGATCAGTGACAGGAATGCCTTCAGAAAGCAGTGCTGAACAGCTGCTTAATATTGTTTTTGTGGTGGTAGAGAGGAAAATGCCTCTTGCACTGGCTAGAAAAAGCAGTTTGTCTCATTCCTAGAAGCATTATATTGTAGAAACACAGCTCAGAGTCATACTTTACAGGCTGGCTGCCAAAACTTCAGCAGAAACAGAAGAGCTTCAAGTAATTAGATAGACAGTGCCTAGAAGGTGTCACTTTGGAACTCTTTGGTGATGATAATCCTCAAAGATTGCAGAGAGGTGATTTGACCAGAGAAAATAGATCCGCTACTCACATATTCCTTCATGAGCAACCACTCTCCCTGCTCATGCACCAGTTCTGATAAGAAGCAGCTTGACAAAAACATCTGCAATTTGATCTAAAAAGAAAGAATAAATTGCTCTTTTAAGTTGGCATAAAAAAAAAAAGAAATCCCCCCTACCCCCAAACAAATCAATACAATGTCTTGAATTGGGAAAGGATGCTGTGTAATTGGAATACAGATCCTGCATGAAACCCTGATTCTAATCTGAGGTATTTAATGCTTTCTGCCACAATAAAAGAAGAGATTTAATGGACTCAGTGGGAAATCTAGATGGTATTTAGCTCTGAATCAGACTATTATTTTACACTTGGCATTGATAGGAGTCAAAATGAGGCCACAAGCCCAAGACTTTCTCAGTAACTTGTGAGTGCCAATTCCCTTTACATTGCCATGATCCCTGCTTGGAGGCTTCCCTTTCTCCAGCTCTCAATCACAGCACCAGCAAACTCAAGAAATAAATAATGAAGCCACTTCAGGCTAAATGTGGGTAAAACTGCATGCATTTTCTCTCTTTTTAAATGTATGCCTATTGCACATACATGTAAGATGTATCTGGCAGATTATAAAATACATGGTAAAAAGGCAGACATTGCAGAATATTTGTTCTATGACTGTATGCTTCCTCTATAAAGAAGGGATTTTTTTTCTCATGCTCTGGTCTTTATGTCATGTGTGTATATTTGGGATGATTTAAATAGGGAGAGGACCTCAACAGATTTTTGCACTTTCTAGTGACAAAAAAATGATAGATTTCTTGCCATATTTTTTCCCTTCCAATGTTAAAAGAGCATGTAAGAAATAGGGCAGAGGAGGGAATGTCATGAATAAAACAAGAACATGGGAAACTCTCCAAATCCATCCTGGAGTCTCTTTCCAAGGATAGGATTTATTTGGAAGGCATCTTTGCAGTGGTCCTCAGGATTCCTTGGATGTATCAGAAGGGCTGTGTTGCCCTTTCCAAGCTCACTGTTGTGCTGACTGCAAACCACATAACACTGTGTGTAGGAGCCATTCTTTATGAACATCGATGTCTGGTAAGTCGTGATGCCTTCGGAAGCGGATGTGTAAGGTTATGAATATCTTGCTCCAAGCCAAATGGCAAGCAGGGAGCAGAAATGAGGCTGGGATTCGAGAGCTCCCAGTTCCCATGCCTTTTTTACAAATCCTGTCACACAAAGATGAGGTGTGAGAGCAACAGCACAACAAGAAAAATGCTGCTGATGATCACCAGGTGCTGTGTACTCATTCTGATGGTATTCTGGATGCTTCCCTTCAAGCGATCTGGCTTCCCCCTTGTCTGAAATATCTAAGGGTTGGCCTCAGGTGTTTGGAAACCAAGAGTTACAGCAAATGATCAGCAATGCGCTTGCCAGATCCCGCAGAGCAAGGATGCGTGGCGCAGCAGGGAAGAGGAGGGGCAGCGAGGCACTGTCCAGTAAAGCCGGATGATGAACAGTAGGAAAACAAGGAGGAACCCTGCTCCTGCAGGTCTTGTCAAAGAAAGTGTTGTGAGACTGCGCTGGGGAACAGGGAACCATAGGAGCTCATTGGCTTCGGGCTCAATGGCCAGTTTCATTGCAAGCATATTTTTCCTTTTACCTAGAAGCAGATGTCTAGAAAGACAGATGAGAAAATCTGTTTGAGAAAGACTTAAGAGGGGTTTCTGTCTCCTTCCCCAGAGCAAATGCTCATAACAGGAGATTACATTGTGATATTGCTGGAGCCACCGAAACATTTTCAGGCGAGGAAACCCCATCTGAATGCCGAGAGGAGGGGCTCAGCTGCAGGGCGAAGGTAACTCACGGCTGACTGGCTCCTTTCAGACCTGCAGTGTTTTATTTCACAAGCCAGTCATGCTCTGCAGAGGCTTGAGCATAGCTTGACAGAAGAACAGTAGCTTTGTCCCCTGCTATCTTTTCTACAAAATGACCTTTGCCTTTGTAATCTGATGGGCTCAAATGTTTGATAATCTCAGACTTGTTGGTAGTGGATATTGTGTGTTGGCAATCCCCAAACTGTGCAGGCACATTTTAAAAATAATTGTGCTGAAGTGAAGATAAGCTGTTGCCTCCAACTACAGGCTTTAATAAAGCCTGTGTATCAGAGGATGATGATCCAAGCCAATTTAACCTAATTGACCCTCTTAATCCTTCTTTCTTATCGAAAAGCTCATTTTTTGCCAGTTAGGGTCATGGTACCTGTGGCTTGAAAAGTGTAATTTTTAATGACTCATTATCTAAAGCATTCCTGATCCAGATAAATAAATGCAGATATCCACCTGTGGATGGATGACTGATTTAGTTACAGTGGTCACATTCAGTCATTTAGGGAGAAGCAGCCTGCTAAAGCCAGCAAAATGAAGATGAGATGGAGGGGAGCTGAGCATAGGATTTTCCCTGACAGAGGAAGCAATTTCAACTAAGGGAAATCCAGTGTTGCCTATTTAATACTCCATGGAGTATGAAAAGGCCTTTCAGAAATAATTATTCTCTCTATATTGTGGTATAACAAGGAAAAATTTAGTTGCTGCAAAACTAATTCAAAATTTTCCTGTAAGTTTTGATGGCTCATTTGGCATTAGCTTTTGGAAGTGGAGAACGAAGAAGCACACCATGCTGTGTGGCCTGGGAGCATGCTGCCAACAAATCTTGCTGGCTACATCAGGAAAAAGGCCTCCAGCACCGGCACAGCTCTTTGCTTTTGTTGTCTTGTGTCCTGCAGTCCAACAGGAGTGCTCAGACAAGAGGGGAAGTGGGAACACAACTCCTGTGGCATGATGAGGAATGCCACATGGCTCGGGCAGAGAGAGAATTGGAGAGCGATGCTGGGAGCAGGTAGATTAATCCATCTAAAGGGCACACAGTGGTTTGGCTGGATACCTGATGTGAATGCGGAAGAACAGATCTGCTTTTTGGTTCTGGGTGGGAATACAAATGAGAAAATCAACTCCAACCACTTCCCCCTCTTAAAGATGGAAGCAGGACCCAGCGTGCTGCTCCACCAAAAGCAGGGCAGACCCAGCACAGCAGCCAGGCTTGCTGGGAGCCTTGGGAAATCTATTCATTGAACATTTTTGCTAGTTTTTGGTCGTGGAGGTTTGCTCTGCGCACTCCCATGGGCTCTGCTGGCAGTGGGCAGCTGTTTTGAATCACTGACCCCAGCTGGTTGGAGCAAACATCTGCCTTTCATCCAGACACATCTGCTTCTGAGGTCAGGACTGCATCATAAGCAGGAGGCTTGCCCTCAGTTAAACCTTATGTTGTTGCTTTTAGGGAGAGAAGTGGAAAAGAAGCATCAGCCTGTTTAGTCCATGTATTCCCTGCTTCTGTTTGAAGCCTCTCTGTGGAGGGGTCTCAATTTTGCTGTTGGCTGGAGAGGGCACCTTAGGAGATGGGTGAGGGTCTGTCCCCTGTGTCCCTCCCTAAGCATTTGCAGGATGAACAGCTCTGTTCCTTAGGACCGATGGCTCAAAGGCTTGGTGTTTCTCATGCTGTTTACAGTAACACAAGAGGATCATGTGTGCACACACTCACGTACGTGCATACACTCACCTACGTGCTTGCACATGTTGTACCTACTGAAAAACATGCAGGCTTCCTTCTGCCAGCTTTTGGTGGCATCCTGAGGGGCTGTTTCAGGTGGCGCTTTCTGTTGTTGGCTCGGGAAACACAACCTTTAGTGTTCCTTCCTGGTTTCAACACCTGCATTTCCAAATGAGCCCCATCAGGCTAGCTATTCACACTGGGGTCAGTCAGAGAGACAGTTTGGGACCATCACTTGCAGCATTTAGCAGGACTCAGCAGCAGCTTGCAATAAAAGGCATCTTTCTCCAGTCTTATTCCCCTCAAAACACTATTTCTGCAAAGCGTGTGGAAGAATTCAACTCCACAGGGAGCAAAGAAGAGGCTGGCAGGACTCACACCTTTGTAGCATGAAAAATCCCCTGGGTGTTTATTTTTTTTCTTCTTTTTACTATTCTTGTTCCATGTATGACTAATTTCTCTAGCTGCTGTTGTTCATCCTTACAAGCTCTCTGTGTCTGGTGGAAATGGGCAAGAAATCTCTGTCCATCAGCAAAAAAACAGAGGTAATGACTGTATTACATGGGAAAAGTATGGTTTTGACAGGAGGAACTGCACATAACCCTAGGTGCAGTTCCGTAGCAAGGAATTTGCTTTGGGACAATGGCAGAACCCACTCACCACCACAGCAAAGGTGGTCTTCTAGACCTCAGCCACTGTTTTTCTGCTCCAGCCTGAAACTTTGGCTTCTTCAGCATCTCCTACCAAGTTTAGGCTTTAAAATAAAATGTCCAAGCTGTACCAAGCTTGTGCAGCACGTGTAGAATATTATCAAGGTGCCATGGCATTAATAAACCCTAATTTCCTATTCCAGCTTCACCTTGGTCTCCACATGCAGTGTCCATGCATATCACCCACTGAAGCCCTGGACATGGCTGAGTTGCTGGGAAGCAGCATGTGCTGGGGGAAACCTTATGGAGCAAGATGAGTCTGTGGGAGTACAGACTTGTCTTCTCCAGGAATTATGCAGGTTGAGCGAGCCTTTAACTGCAGTGAGGGGAGTTCAAGAGCAGCTGCATTTCCTCTTGCTTCTCGTGATGTGAGAGAGTGCAAGTCAGTGATGACAGTCCAGTGGCTGAGCCTTTTGTCTGCTGCCTGCAAAACAAGCAGAGATTAAGGCAGGAAATTCTTTGTCCTGGGTTTGTAGGGAGCAGTTGTTCCGTTTATGAGCATGACGTGATGTATCCTGGTGTTTGTGACCCAAGAATCATTTGCAAGTGGTTGTTCCTTCTCTTGGATGCCTCTTGGGGATAAATCTGAGCCCTTTGGGCAAGATGAAGTCTGCAATGCAATCTCAAAGGAGGACAAGATGTTTTTACCAGGAAGGGTCAGAGATGGGAGGAATTAACTGTGTTGGGCAGTGGTGTGAGATTAGGGACTGCGATGAGAGATGAGGTTAGGAGGTAGAGCAAGGTGTTGCTGCCTAAATTATGGCATTTGACTTTTTGTTCTTGTAATGAATAGTCCAACTGCATCAGGTTCCAGCTGTGCCCATCCCATGCTTGTCTCACTATCACTACTTTGAGATGCTTCAGAGGAGTGTGCAGCCAGCAGCTGGTGTTAGTCAAGAGTAATCCTACCCTATTGGAAAGGAAGGGGGGGGGAAATATGTTTGGCAGTGAGTGAAACAGAGCAACTTCTGTAGGAGATTGTCCCAGATCAGATTCAGCAGAGAGGGAAACGTAGAGAGGCAGCCCAGAAATCAAAGTGCATGGAGGAGAATAAATGCTACTGTGTGTGTCAGAAGAGATGTGATGTTTCAAAAGTGGTAGTGAACTAAAGCAGATTCCTCCTGCACATACATGTATTTATTTAGCTACAACAATAGAAACAATAGACATTCTCTTTTTTCATGGTGCAGCCCACCTAAGGAATTCAGTATTGTAGTATTAGAGAAAAGCTATTAGTATGGTCTTTAACGAAATACTTGGACCTGACATGTAGGTTATTGACTATTATAAAGCTGTTAGATTTAATATGAATCTCCTTGGCAAATTCATCACATTTTCATGAGTAGAGAGAGTTTGTAGATATTGCCAGATGTGGTCTCAGGGTGCAGAGCAACTCAGATAAAAATTGCAAAAGCAGCTAAATGATGCATGGGCTGAAATCCCACTTCCAATCAGACCCAGAGCATGCTGTGAAAAGATCTAGTGAGTTACCTCCCAGCAGTTTGAAAGTCTTCTGAACACTTTACCCAGTTGCCTTGGGAGAGAGTGGAGTGGGCAGAAATTGGTTAATCTGACCTTTATATTAATTTTATCGTAGAGATTACTTTAAATCCTGAAGCAGAAGGTTATATAACCCTGTTAGTATTTGTTGTTGTAGCTTTGAAGTGCAGCACAAGTGTCTGATCCCTGATTTTGTTTTGACTTTTTAAACATCTTACTGTAGGCAACATCCTACCTCATTTCACTATATGACATGCTGCTCTTTTTAGCACTTCCTTCAAGTTTACAATTTCTCAATAATATCTGGTGCAACTTTGGAAAAAAGAAACTCCCTCCTACCTTCCTGGCCTACAGTTTGGTCAGTCCTAGTTGATTTTCCAGAGAGGAGGGAGGGGCTGCTGTGAACTTCCCTGTTTTCTCTTCTGTAACTCCAGAATATCTTCAGTGCTGAAAATTATTTTGAAGTCATGTCCAGAGATGTTCCTGATGAAAGTCTTAGTGTTGTTCCTCTAGGTACTGTACAAACACAAGTAATAAACCCCATGTCTTTGGGAACAGGAGCTATGGGGTTCCTAAAGAGAAGGGGCAGCTTTTCAGAGAGGGGCTTTGCTAAAACTGATCCAGCTGCTGCCTAGGGAGACATGTACTCTTGCAATCAGAAAACAAACAGGCATCATCTGATTGCCCTGTGCTGGGACCCTCTTTCTTTGTATGGCTTGGGTTTTTTTAAATAAGATGCTATTGCACAGCCTCCCTACTGAGCATTCCTGTTGTCCAGGCTTGTGCTGTTGAGTTTTGCCTTTGCCAGTTGGTTCCTGCCCCCCATAAGTCTGGTGTGAGCTGTGAATACTGTTGTGGCCCCTTCACGGGCTTCTGAATCAAATCAAAGGGTTATTTGAGCATTGAGGGAATGAACACATTTGGCAAGAGAGATGATAAATAAAGGGTGACTGAAACAGACAAGGAATTTTTTGGTAAACTATAGGCATTGGCTGAAAAACTTTGGTAACAAAGTTTTTGGAGACTAAGCTACTGTCTGACAAATATCATTGTCCTAAAGAAAGCACCTAAATATGCTGCATGGACAAAATTAGGAGAACTTGAAAGAGTTAACATCTAATCAGAGATTGGGTTTCCTTGATTGACAGACAATTTTCAAAAAGAGTACGGTTTGTCAAGAAGTCATTCCCTTCTTCTTCCAGAAATCTCTCTTTGAAACCAGGGCAGGCAATTTCCTGCCTGTGATGGCATTCAAGACATGAGATACCCTTGTGTTTGACAGCAAAGGACACTTGTTTCATTTGAGCTTTTTCCTTTATCACTGACAACAATAAAATTGTCAAGTCTGTGATTTGAAACATCAAATTCAGTATGAACTTTTGTGTAAGCAAGGGACATTGGACATAATAACTTTTTTCTCCCATCTGTACTGATATATGGGACATCGAAATTGACAAATGGTAAAGATTGGCTGATGTATGTGTATGGTAGCTTATGTATGAACCATCAACAGACCAGCAAGGTTATAATGAAGTCATCTTTTGAATTTAATAATAAATTTCCCTTTCTCAGCATTGGTCCAAGGTAATGAAGTGATGCCTCTTAGCAGTAAAGACAGAGAAAGACTTTGTAGCTGAAGAAGTGCCCGTTTCAATTGCAGGTAGGGAAATAGTGTCTGTCAAATCATGATAGTATTATTTTATTTTTATAGAGAAGCCAGATGCATTTGTACCTGACCCAAAACCCCAAAGCTATCTCTTTTCATTTGGAACATATCAATCATGTTAAACAACTGATGATTCTGAGTATTTTAGTTCTTGCATGCCTAAACAGTAAGATTTGAAAGTCACCTGCATTTTAGATTTGCAATCTTCAAGTCTGTGTGTTATGTAGAGACAAATGAGATCTTTATATATCCTTTCAGATAGTGGCCTTGAGCTTCACGTGCTACAAGGTGTGGCTGAGCTGGTTCATGGAGAGAAGGGCAGACTTTGTCTTGTGAGCCATGACTTCAGTGTGAAATATCAAACCATTAATCTTTGTGTGATGTGTATCACTGTATTGTAGCTGTGGCCATGTGAACTGTAAATATTAGTTTTTAACCCTGTGGTTGAGTCCTTAGGAGTTTTCAGCTTGTCATGGGTATGACATACTTTTCAAAGTTTTGTGGGCTTTTTTGTCTTTTAAAAATAAATTGGCATTACTATGAAACTGCACCTCAATACCTTTTAAAGTGAGTCTTTATAGTGGGAACTACAAGTATTAGTCTGTAGACTGAGCGCAGCCAAATCCTTAAGCCAAAGTTGCTTGTCAGGAGCAGGGACAGAGCAAAAGATTAACAGGGATCAGAGCTTACATCAGCAATGTGAAAGCTCAGAGGAAAACTAAATGGGCACATGTTTAAATGCGATAAACACACAGCAGTGCATGGTCTATGAAAGAAGTCACTCTTCACACTTGTACTTCTGCCCCTCCCCACACACAATACCCTGCATTTTCCCTTTCCCATTGGGGTTAAGTGCAGCTGTGGGCATGGCTGATTATAGGGTTGGATCTGGCTGATGGTAACATGGTGTATTTCCATAACCCAGTTGCCCTCAGCATTGTGCCTACATGCAAAATTTGACCAAAAAGGAAAATTGGTGGTATTATGCTGAGCTGATCAAAATCCCTTGGGGTCCCACTGAGGTGATCCAGAAGCATCACTCATTTTTATGTTAGTAGACAATGGCCCCCAGGCCAGAGCAGTGTATTGGTTTTAACTCCCACACCTCTTTCCGCTCTTAAATTACTACTACCTCCAGTTCCCAAAGAGTAAAAATGCATGATCCCAACTTCTTTGTGAAAGCAATTTAGCTTTTGGTGCTGAGTGGCACTGTTACCAGCTGAGTTATGGGGAAAAGCCTGAATCTAACTGGGTATTTATTTTACTTAGCAAAAATTATCCAACAGTAAAAGCATAGTTGCTGCCATTAGAAATATGACTGTTTGAATAAAAGTTATGGCAATAGTAAGATTCAGCTATGGTATGTTAATTTGAATGTGCAGTAAATCTGTCGGGATTGCAAGTCAGTTTAAGAGCTAAAATATAATTGTTGTAAAACACCGAACTGCAATTTATATGTATTTTTCCCAACTGCTTGTGGGCTAGCAATATTTCAGTTCTATAATCACAATTTGAGCCTTTTAAAAGGGGTTTTTTATACAAGTCAGCAGAAATGGTATTTTATTACTTTTCATTTTGTGGAGTTCTTTGAATGCAATACACTTTTGGGGAGGAAAATGGTTTGGGGATAAAAATCAGCAGAGACTACTTTACACTTGCTTCTCTTTTCTGAAAGATAGACATGTCTGAGTGTGCAATGAATAATTTGTCAATCAATTTGCAGCTCAGTGAAAACAACTGTCGAAGTGGGCTTTTGTTACTTAGATTTCAAATGCCATTTGACCCTGCAGATATCAGGTTCTGTGATATCAGGTAGGTATGTTTTTTTTTTAAATAAAAACCCATTAGTAACCTAATATCCTTTTTAAAAAATTACCTTGCTTGCATAATTGAGTAGGAAAAAAAATCCTATAAGCTGCTTTCATTTTGGTTAAAAAGTTAAATTCATGCTCTGTCAGCTTTCAGTCTCAGGCATCTTTAGGAATGGCGTTTCATGGCGATTGCCTTGCCTGTTGGTTACTCTGGATCTGCTGCCCATCTACTCACATGAGCTGTGTTGGTCTCTGAGGAAGCAGAGAGGTCAAGAGCCAGGGTACTGTATCATGCTTTGAACATCTGGCTAATATTAGTTACGTGATGATCTTAATGCTCTCATTTGAGAACAAGTAACACATCTGAAGAATGGTGTGTGAGCATCAACCCCCAGCAGAAACTCCAAGGGATGGTAGAGAAGGGGCTTTAGGTCCAGCCCGGCCTTCAGCAGGCAAAGGGCTTAGCACCTTCTGGGATGCATTCCCATTAAACTCATCTTCACCTGGGTTTTCAAGAGAAATGTGTTTTCATATAGCCTGATACCCTCCAAGGGAAAAAAAAAAACAAACAAATAAGTTAGATGATGTCTTTTAAATCCTTAATTTTGCAGGAGCACTTTAATTAATTAAGGAGGTTCTCTGAGCTTTTAGAACAAAAACATCAGCTTTGGACAAAGACATTAAAAAAAATGATACTGTCTGTTCACAGGCAAGAGTTTTGGCAGAGAAGTCCCCAGGAGCCAAATGCCCTCTTTACAGGAGATAAACTCATGAAGCAATGTTTGGGGGAACTGATGGCTTTGGGTCCTTATGGGTTAGTGGTGAGATCTGAGGCCTTGGGGTCTCATGTGGTCTTTGCTCTCACTTGGGCTGTGTCAGGCTCCTGAGAGGGGTTATTGCAGAGGGTGTTCTCAGACCCACAGAAGCTCCTCTGGAGATACCCTGGGAGCTGCCTGAGGAGAAAAGAGAAGGCAGCCTGTTCATTTATCCTTATTAGGAATTACTTTTCAAAAGCTTGTAAAGCTTCACTGCTCCAGAGGAAAGTTATGTCTGCTGATTGAGGAGAGGAAGGGAAACAAGAGAAGAAGTTAGTCTAATGTAGCCTTTTCAGTTTTGCAGTCAGATGAGCTTGAGAGATTAAAAGGAAAGAGAAAAGGATGGTGCATATGCTTAAGCAAAGGATAAATCCTCCTTTGTACTCATTACTTTGCTGTGGTTTTGCATTTTACTTCCTTCATTCTGGGGGTTTTTAAAGCATTAACAGAAAGGAGACTTGACAAATCTTTGGCAGATACAAGATGAGCCTGAATTAGTGCAGTGAGACCCATCTGCACAGCCTGAGCTGCTGTGACTATCAAAGCTAACACACTTTCCATTAGTGTGGTGTGATGGTCAGAGTGCACAAAAAGCTAGAACCAGGGATAGTTTTTAAAATTTTCTTGTTACTTATGTTGAAGCATGGCATTTTCTGCTTCCTGCCAGGAAGAGGCCAGGTGCTGCTTGCTCTGAGGTGCACGCCTTACTCTCAGTGTCTCTGGGTAGAGGATGCAGAGAATACCTGGCCCCAGAGCATTCACAATCCACTTCAGAGACAGGAGTAAAAGGGAAGAAGGGGCAGCATATGAGGATCAGAGTCCCCACTGAGGAGGGAGTAGAAGTGCCTACTGGCCCCATATCCAAATAAGTGAGTTCTGTGAATCCCAAGCAGGGCTAACTGTCACCATGCCTTTAATATCACACTGGTCATTCCCTGGGCATGAAATTCTCCTTGTTGTAAGTGTAGCACCCCTAAACTAGCAATTCGCCCCCTGCAGACACACGCAAGGCCCTGGCAGGGTACCAAGGACATGCCAAGGTCGTGCTCTGAATGTTCCTTCCATCAGCAGGAAGGGCATGGACTGTAATTCAGCACCTGAACTGGTGCTTGCTGAACAACTGCCTCTCTGATTGCATCTGTTTTCCAAAGTCAAGAGATTGCTGCATATAATGGGAGAAAAAAGGCCTTTCAGATGCTGTTTATGGTCTTTGGGTTTCAAAATCAAGACATCATCCATCTGTCAGCAAACACAGCACACAAAACTTGCAGGAGAATCCTCTCCAGTTGCTATTTCCCTGTAACAAAACAAAACAAGAAAGAAGAAAAGGCATTTTATTGTGAAGTCTCTCAGGCTTGCAAATGCACTCTGCCATCTCTGCGATTTCTTTTGTGTATATTATGCTTGGCTTGGCAGGAACCTGCTCTGTTATCCTTCCCCATCCCTCCTGCTCCAAAGCAAAGCTGCCGTTAAGAGTGAAGTACAAGGGGTGCAGAGCTTTGGACAGGGGAAGGAAAGTAAGCTGGGAGAGGCAGCAGGCGTAAGTGCACATACTGCATAGCTTAAGAGGGAGATGGAGAGTGACAGGGCCCAAGAGCAGGATTTAAGGGAAAGGAAAAACCCTCCCAGGGCAGAGGGGGATGTCTAGTGACACTGTGAGACAGTTCCAGCAGGCAGCTACTGTTAAGAGAGACTTTGAATATGTGGAGCTGCAGAGAGCAGGCGGGATGGCCTGCTTGTTAGACACTGAGGGCTGCAACAAGAGGCTGACCATGTGCCTCTTCCCCAGAGCTCTCTGGAAAAGCACCTGACAGCCACTGCCCTTTCTTGCTGTTCCCCCCCCACCCAATTTTTTATCTGCTTTTACATCAGGTGGCACCCTGTTTTCTGTCTCATGACTGCTCAGGCATCGGCAGGGTTGGAGGTCAGGGAAGTAGAGCATGCCCAGCGTTAGGGCCAGCTCTGCTGTCTCTGTCTCATTGTATAGGAGCAAAGCATCAAAAACCCCTGTTCCTGCCTGTTTGGCCAGACAGGGCTGAAGTAATTTCTCTCTAAATATAACTGCACACATGGTGGAGCCGAGCTCTGCTGGCATAGCAAAGCACAAGCAAAGGGAAGGCCAGATGGCTAATTCACGCTGAAAGGCAGCATGAGGTAGAAGAGAAGACAGGCAATAACTTGGCACAGTTACCGGTTTCTTGGATGCTTTTGGAGGGGGCATTTACCTTTCTGTGCCACTTAACCTTGGCTTTTCAAGTTTTTTTCAAATGGTGATACCTATTTGTCAGAGACTGTGCTTCCCAAAAGGGGATAATCATGGCATACAGGCGTTAGGCATGTAGTATATGAGATATTTAATCAAAAAAGGGAAGCAGGTGTATCCTCCTGGAAATCCAAATCATCCATTGCTGTGACTACAGCAAGCCTTGGCAGGTAAGAATGGTGGTGACTTCACTCATTTGTACCAAGCTTGTGTGCTGTAGGATGTTCTTGCCATACATGAGGTTAGAATTCCCTTAAATCAGCTGGGGAGCATGATGTCACTTTTATGTTCATTTTAGGAGAACAGACAGCACCTGATCCAGCAAATAGTCATTTGGGTTGGAGCTAACCTCTGTGGATTTGTAGGTTTTTTGGGGGGGAATGTAGTTTTGGTTCTGTGAGCATGGACCAGTAAGTAGGCAGTTAATGACTTTGGGGTTAGTGCCATTTTTAACTAAGTTGTAAATAAAGGTTTTCCTTCTTGTGGAACTACAGGTCTGACACACAGGTATTTCCCAGAAAAGATGCTGATACAGATTTTCTGCTCCTAAACAGAGTAAGTGGGTGAACAGGATCTCTGTTTACTTAAGACTCAAAAATTGTATATTTTATATGTGACTTTACTCTGACCTTACTCGAGTCCTCCCTTTTTGTACTCACTCTGCCTGGAGGCAAGCTTCCAGAATCCCTTCAGTCTGCCTGCCAGAATGGCTTTCTGTCCCCTGGTCCTCCAGCCAGGGACTCTATGTTCAAATGTGCAGGTTGTCCATCCTGCCTATGGATGGAGATTCATTTCTAGAGCTGAAACTCCGAGGGCTTGCAGCCCTGTAGCCCTGTAGCTCTAACTGCTCATTCTTTGCACGGGAAGCTTGCTGTGTCTGGCTTAGATGTGTAGGAATGGAGGACAGGGGAGTTGGGAGGATGCAGTGACTCTTCACTGGATGTTCAGTTGTTGGAAAGAGGGAAAGACAGCTCTCAAAGTTTTTGTCTCAACACTCGATATTTGCCTTGGCTGTTGTGTTGTTTGGGGCAGAGTTCTCTCATCTGCTTTGGCACATGTTGACTTTGCAGCTGCTGCAAGAAAAGGTTAAGGACCACCTACGTTCTGCTCAGAGTGCACTTAGAAAAATACACTGTGCCACCAAATGAAATGCTCACAGGTACCTCTTCCAGCGTATGTGTGTTTCATATTTGCCAAGAGAGGAGAAACTGATGTCATGCTGTGCCACAGGCTTCAGGTGACACAAACAATTACAGGTGATGAATTAAGTGCAAACATTGCAAATTATCACCGTCTTTGTTTGCAGCACCGAAGACACAAGCCAGTTGACCAAAGCCGCACTGTGATCATAAAAGCCTGAAACCAAAGCAAGGCAAAAGGTATGCCTAAAACGTCTGCTAATAATCCCTGACAAACTGAAGCTGGGATTTCTCCTAACCTGGGGAAAATGAATGCAGTTAGTTATTAGCTACTTGCTGAGCACCCACAGACACTACAAGTGGGATGTCAAAGTAACTCTGGCTTCAGGGCTGCAAGGTTTGCTGGGTTGCTATTGAGCCACAGCAGATGAGATAAATGCCCCAAAATTTGGGATAGATTAAAAGATATAGAACTTCAAGGCCTTCTAAGCATCTAAACAGAAGCTGACTCAATGATCTGGAAACTTGATTTAGTAACAGCAGGAAAAGGTCTGGAGAAAAGCGTCACAAATCCAAAGTTTACAGCAGTCAGCCCAGTGTTACAGGGATTTAATCTGTAACAAGATTGTGTCAGGGTGTCTGAGCCATCCCTAGTTAAATCTTTGTAGCCCCTCAGATCCTTTCCCATGTATTTGGCAGGGTAAGAGGGCCTACAAAGGCCCACATCTGGCTGACAAAAATGTGGTGTTGGAAGAAGGTAGCATGGCAATGTGTGTGTTTGCTTCTTAGCTGTGCATTAAGGAAAACATGAGGGCAGAAACAGGGAGATTCTGCAGTGAAGCCTTAGAAAAGCCCAAAGTCAAACAGGGACAGGACTGGCATAGAGGCAGTTGTGCAGATCTGCTCTGTCCTGTGAGTGAAGGCAGAAAACCTGTCTTCAGGTTCTCTGGAGTAGGGAGAAATGTTGCTGGCTTACCAGGTGATTGTGGGAAACACTGCCTTCCTGCAGGAAAATGAGGCCTTTGAGTAGTTCCTGTGCTAGCTGCTGTGGCATTTAGAGTATATTCAAGCAGAGTCCAGAAGAACTTTGCTGGCTTGTCTAGCTGTTGAAACCAGCTTTTCTGATGATCTCTGGGCATCTGGGACCTGCCCCTCCATGCCGTTCTCACAGGAGTAGAAAGTCAATTATACCATAAAGTATCTCTGCCATTTTACTTGGTGTCTAAAAGGAAAATAAAAGATGTCAAAATCTCCTCTGAAGCTTGCATTCTCCTGCCACCAGGCACACAAACATTAGTGGGAACTTAGGCTCCTAGATTCCAGGAAGATTGACTTGGTTATTTGAAGAGAATCAGGCTGCCAACCTTTTGCAATCTCTGCAGAAGGAAATAGCTTCAGTATTGCTTGCTTTATTCATCTGCCATGCTGAGTTAGGAACGGCTGAGCACAGGGCTTGCAAAACAGGATCCAGGCTGTGCTCACACATCCTGCTCCAGCTGCAGCTTTATGGATGAAGCCATTCACTCCCCCATCCTGGGCTCCCTCCCCTCTCTTCACCTCTTGCTGCCAGGCATTCATTCTTTTCACGCAGCCAAGGCAACCACCAACCACGGTGGAATTGCACCCAGTCAGGCTTAGTAAAACATACAGCTCAAGATAACCCTGTTAACCTGGTTGGTCTCTGATGGCCCAGCCCTGAAATGGTTTGGGAAATGATGATTTGAGACTGCTGAAAAAGTAAAGCAGCTCAAGGCCAAGCTGCCTGTGGGGTTACCGAACGTCAGCCAGGTCTGGACAGGAGCAGAGCCTTCCTTCAGTCTGAGCTGCCAAAGAAGAGTTTTAAATGGGGAGCTCCTGTGGAGTCACATGCTCCAGCCATTCAGCACGGGGAAGACACCAGAGGGCCATGACCCGTGAGATAGGCTCATTGTGGGTTAGAATGCCATCACCTCGCTGGGCAGAGCACAGAGAGCTGCACATCTGGAATGTGTGGGAGCTGTGGAGGCTCCCTGTAATTACAGGTGTGTGGCACACTGAGTCACTGTGCTGGCTGCTGAGCTGCTGGAGCTGTTGGAACCTGGACTAACTTTGGTGTGATTCACTGTGTTAATGATACACTTTCTTCGTAACAAAAGAAGAAGCCTTCTGTCCTTTCTTCTTTGTTCCAGGATGGTTTTGCTTTACATCTGTCAAATATTATTTTGTCTCCAGTCTGTATTAAGTTTTGCAAATTGGTCCTCGCAGTGAGAGTCTGTACAAAGGTTTTGTGCTGCATCTTCTAAGCCTGCCTTAATGTCAGTGTTTATCTTTTGAAGCTAATAATTAAAAGGGAAGAAATACTGTCTGTGGATTTCTGTCGTGATGCCAGTTGAGTCCATTTTCTCTTGTTGGTAGCTATCAGATCTGACTTGCACCCACAACAGACTGTGTTTGGGGGGGGAAAGTGTCACTGCTTTTATTTCATGTCTGGCCTGACAAGAATAGTAATGAGAGCAGAAAAGCACTTGCATCCTCAGTTAGCCAGCTACAAAACAGGCAGGCTGAGTCCTCAATGTACTGTCAATTCTGTGTGTTGTGTAGGCAATTAACATTGATGCTGAATTAATTAATGATGAGAAAACATCAAAGGGTTGGGGTGCTTCAGTTCAGAGGAGCACCAGAAGCTCAGATTGTTATCAGATTGTCGAGGAGATGTCTGAGGGGATTTTATAACCAATGTTTTGCTGCATCCCAGAAAAAGGATGGGGCTTCCACCCTGTATGTCATGTGTTCAGACCTCTAAAGTGTTCCAGGAGACTTTTTTATGGAGGTTGAGCATTTCTCTTATATCTATTTATGACCTGTTTTGTAAATATCTCATAAAAAGGTCTTACAATTCGCCTGTTTTAGAGATACACCGCATGGATCTCCTTACAATAGGTTATTAGTCTCAACTTGTGCATTTTTAAGACAATGAACGAATTCTTATAAGCATGATCTCTGGAACAGGCATAAATAAAGGGGTGGAGGTTGGCAGTGAGGCTAGAGGTAGAATTTGCCATCTAAAGCAGCATTTTGATTCCTCTGTTTCTGGAGACAGAATTAGCCTATGTATTTTCTGGAACTATAGTTACTGAGCTTGCCCTGTTGGATGGATCAGAGAAACCCACTGGGTTAAGTTTGTGTGATAATGTGGATTAAGTTTGTATGACAAGGTTTTTATAGCAAAGGGGCTGCAGGAATGACTTCTCTGAGAAGCTGCTGGTAGTTTCTCCTATGTTGAAACTACATTATCTTTAAGGTCCCTTTCAACTCAAATGATTCTGCCAATTTTTGATATGCACAGCAGTGTTTCTGGTCCCATCCTACACCCATAAATGTTTATTCTTCCTATAGAGCAATGCAAGTCACTGTGTTAATGACCCAACTGTCAGCTGTAGGAAGGCATGAAAAACAGAACTGAGCAGCATGAGAGCTGTTGAAAGGAAATCCCACCACAGTGCATGGAGTGTGGCATAGAAGTGCTGCTGCTGGGCCACAATGCAGAATTTCTTCCTGCATTTCTATCCTCAGAATATAATTAGGTGTGCGATCCCACATGTGTGCCTGAAAAAGTTTCTTACTGACAAGAATAGCAAAGTTTTAAAATTAAAAAAATATGGACCAAAGGGAATGAAAACAGTCAATGTTTTATTATCCAAAGAGAACTTTGATGTAGAAAAGTTGCACACAACCCAAACCATCAATTAAATTCACCTCATCTGTGGTCTGCTTGATTTCAAAGGTCTTGGACAAGAGTTGTACAAAGAAAGTTTTAAAAGTTCTTGCATTGTACTTGATATTTAAAAAATCATGATTTTTTTTTTTTTTTTCNTTTTTTTTTTTTTATGACTACACATACCCCATGCCTCTTCCTAAGGTAGCAAACCAAACATCTGTTTGTTAGGCTCAACGGTGCTTGGATCATGATCAAAGGGAAAGGTTGCCAATTAACCCCCATGATCTCCCCACCATGTGTGTTTGATGCCATATTTTTTCCATGTGATTTATTTCATCTAGGCTTGATATTAAATCCCTTACCAAATTCAGATTAGCCATGGCTTTCCCGTTGCTCTGACAATGCATCAAAGCTCCAGAGGATGGAGAAGATTGTATTAGCCACTGTCTGAGTCTTCACTGAGCTGCTCTTAGAGACATGTATCTGTGTAAAGAACAAAGGGAATAAATGATATCTCTGCTCTGAAACTTTCAGAAAAGTTAAATGGGTATAAGGTAAGACTAAGCTCAATTTAAACAAGAAGTACTATGCAGAGTGAGCTATATACAATAAAGTGAACCCATATTCCTTATAGAAAAATTACTAGAGAATAAGCAGCAATGAAGATCTTGAATAAATTGGAATAATTTTAGTAAATATTTCTTCAAAATGAGATGCATTGTGTTAATAAAGAAAATATGTTTGCTATTTGTATTAAAATAACTTTAGAAAAGGAGGGAGGAGCAACAAGGCACTGTAAAAACCACACTGTACTGTCACTGCTTTTTGCAATCATTAGTTACCTTCTCAGGGCTAAGAGACAAACACTTTAAGTCTGTCTTGAGGAGCTACGATACTGCCAGGAGCATGCAGCAGTGAGGAAACTAAAGGTGATGCTTGGGAGAAAGAGAGTAACTGTTTAGAAAGGGGAAAAAAAAAAGAGCAGACTGTGAATTTAGCCTCTAGGGCTCAAAATTAACAGACTTAGTGTACAAGACTGCCTTGACCTCATTTTCCAAGTAGGAGAACTGTACCTCATCCCCAAAGATGAGAGTTGTTTATTTTTGGGAGACTGCCCACGTCCCTCACTCCTCAGTGAGCAGTCTAAATCAGAGATAAATGAGCTGGATTTAGTTTCTTGCCATTGGCATTACAACAGTGACAATGACCAGTAGTTGGGCAGGGCTTTGCTGTCACTTTCTGGGGCAACTCTCTGCACATCCTCTGTGAAGGCACAGGTAGTGTCAGATGCCATGATGTCTATATAGTTATATCTGGTCTGTTTTGTATTTAGTCTGTTTGGGAGAAGGTGCAAAATCTTGGGTCTAGCAGTTGAAATTAGGGTTCTGTCTCAAGGGTTGTTTGGAAGTCAAGGAAGACCAGTACAAATCTTTGGACCTGTGCCATGCGGTTTTTTTTGTTTCTCCTTCAAACACCTCTGCCACTTCCTGGTGAGCCAATTCAAATTTTTTCCATTTGGGAGACTGTGGGGAGTCATTTCAGAGATGAAGCTCAGGCTCAAAATAAGAAGAAAAGAGTAAAGGAGGGAGCTGTGGTTTGCTAAAAGGACCAGTCAAGACATGGGGGTGAGGAAATTCTTTGGGACCTTCAACAGGAGCTATGCAGGATGGGAAGAAATATCTGTAGCAGCAGTGTGGGTTTTATTGACCGCTCCTTACAAAGGCAATTGTGTAAAATAGCAAAGCATGATAGAGCGGCACTAGAATGGTATTTCTTAAAATGAAAAAAAAAAATTGTTGTTTGAAAAGAAAGGAGAAGGTCAGAAGAGAATAATATAAAATACAGAGTCAAATGTGGTCAATCTCACCCAATGGTCTGATGGAGGAAGACTCTCCACTGTAAGAAGTAGTGCTTGTGTTAGGTAATAGTGCTGCTTAAATAGGTGACTGAGGTCAGAGCTTGGACACATGTTTTGTTCTCAAGCCTTGTCTTTAAGATATGCTGAGTGCCAGGTATGAAGGCTGCTGTGAAGAGGCAGGAGAAGAGCTGCTCTGTATGGCTGGTGGGACAAGGAGAGATGGTTTTATATGGCAACAAGAGGAAATATTCCTGGCAGCTGGCTAGTCCTGCTCTGAACTTCAGCCATCTGCAAGGGCCTTGGAATATGAAACCTGAGGTCTTTCTCCACTCAGGTATGCTTAAGTGCATGTGTAAAGCTAAGTCTGTAAATTAAGCCAATTGTTTTAAGTGTGTAATGAATCTAAGAATGTTTATGATCTACAGCTTTTGATGTCTTGGCATATACTGACATAGTTGCTGTTAAACTTAGGCATGTGTGTGGGTGGAAGGGCAAACCCTGAAACAGGAAAATATTATTTTTCAGCAGCTGATTGGCATTATGGGTCAGCAATGGCCAATATTATGCCAGCACTTAGTTAAAAAAGTTCCAAAACACTCACAACTACACAACTTCAAAAACATACTTATCATACCCATCAGCATCCAAAATACGAGTCTGGTGTAGGAATGTTTAGTAAAGATGTACAGGAATTTATTTACTTCCATCTCTAGCACAAGGAGTTTAGCCTACTCAGTGCCAGCAAAACTGTTTTGTTTCCTTTCTTTGAAAAAGATGCTTAAACAAAAAAGCTTTTTCTCTGTACTGAGATCACATTCAGTTGTACAGAGGGTTTTGGTTTTGTTGTAGCACACTCTTACCTACATCACTATCTTCCTTTCTAAAATCTTCCTTCCTTTCCCCGGCTTTATTTATATTAGCTCTTGGGTAACATGAATCTCAAAGTTTTATCTTAATAATTTAAGTGTCTCCACACAGTTTATCTTTGGGCAAACTAACATTCATAGGCAAAACATACAAGTTTTCTTCCAGAGAAGTGTTGGAACTCTTGTGCTGCTTAATGGTGAAATGGGCTTTGTTTTATTTTTTTAATTTTTTTTGGGCCAGAACAATTTCTTCTTTACAGTGGAGTGATAAAATGAGTCGGAATAGAGCCAGTATCATCTGCTGACTCCCCTTCAAAACATAGGGCAGAAAACACTCTGCTGTTCCTGTCAGTGAACCTGGCAAAGCTTCTTTATCTAAAACATAATTTCCATGAAGATCAATAGTCCTGATTATATGAATTCAAAAGGAGAAAAGTCAGTGTTTTCTGGCTTGTCTGCTGCTTACTGGTCCTTGCCATTAGAAATCTTGTACTTCACTCTTAGTTGACCTCCTGCAGCTTTGATTTTAACCATGAGTGTTCTTAATGCTTTGTCTGTGAAATAAGGTAATAAAAAGTATTAGGTTGCTCAAATGCCATTTTCAGTCTTTCAACAAAAAGAGGCCATTCAGAGCAGCTGAGAAGCAACACTGAAATGCTAACTGAGGTATGAACCCCAGTTCTGCCTGCTTCCCCCAAGTTTTCACCTCAGCTGGGAAGGACAGGAAGCCATGGGAAGACTTTCAGAAGTAGAAGGGATGAGAGTTTTAAGTTGGTTATTCCCTTTTGGTTATTCCCTTTGCCATTTTCAACCCTCAGTCTGAGCAGGCAGAAAGGGGAGGGCACCTTTCTGGAAAAATGGGAAGGAGAGGCACAAAAATGAGGCTGAGCACTCAAAAAGTGCTGGAATTGGCCCTCATAGCCAGACTGTTTTCCCATAGTGCATTTCTGAAGTTGATAGTAGAGTTGGTTACAGAAATACAGATACTTAGAACTCAATTTTCAAAATCAGGTTTTTAATTCAGCAATTAAACACCTGCACACTGATTATTCAGAAAGCCTGTCAGCACTTACTTCTTACAGTGGGTGTCAAGTGCCAATTTTAGGTCTAAGTGCAGATGTAGGTGCATGAACAGAGGGTTTCAAGATTGGAAACCGGGCTCTTAACAACAACAGGTTCATCTGCCTGTGGCTCCTCTGCACTGAGCAGCAAAATCAGCTGAGCTTAAAGGGGGAGAAGGCTGAGAATAAGGAGCACAATCCAGCTAATAGCTGCTGTTATGAAACTGTTGGAAGACGACTTGCTGCCTGACAAGAAAAGTACTGTTCTGTGGAACAGGGCAGCAGGCTCTTCAGCTCACATTTATGTTTCCTTTCTTCGCTTCCTTTTAGTTTCTGAACTGTTTTTCAGTGCCTTCCCCTGCAGACTGAGCATATAATTTATTTAATATATTTAATGGAGTACAGCGCCTTCTGAATCCAGGGAGGCTGGCTGCTGTTTGACATCCTTCTCCCATGGGGCAGAGGTTGTGCGCTAAGGGGCAGCAATGTACCCTACCTGCCACAGGAATGAGCAAAAAGCCTGAAGGCTGGAGTCTGAAGGAACAGAGGAAAAGAGTGTAATGAAAGACAGGATGCAAAATGATACATTGAAGGCAGCAGGGAAAACACAGCTCCTGTCATCAGGTTTCTCCCTGATCTGGGGACAGATGGCCTATCATTCCTAGCTTGTGCTTCAAGATCCCCTGGGAGCTGTGATTAAGTATTTTCTTTAAATCCAGGCTAACACATTGATAGTGTGAGCCACATATATCACAGATTTGAGATATGGATTTCTGCTTTGTTCAAAGTTACCCAGAAAGAAAGGCAGCCTTGTGCTAATATCTGCTGGGATATTTCTTGTGCTAAGGAAAGGAATCAGCTTCAGATTGTGAAAAAGGGAGCTCCAATTCTGTACATATCAGCCAGAAGCTGACTGAGAAAAGGAAGCACTATTTTCAGTGCGTAAGGCTCAGGGTAGGGACAAAATGCCATGAATATATTTGTGCAGGCCTTTCTGGAGGAGACAAAAGAAAACCCACCAAATGAAAGAGCTCAAGCTGGTATAAAGAGCCTTGCAAATGCCAGTAAATGGTGATAGAGCTTTGCCTTAAAAATTTTTGCTCTTTGAAAATACAAACCCCTTCTCAACCAGAGCAGGACTCCTCATTGAGATGAACAAAAGGCAGAGGTGTGCACCAGAAAAGGCAAATTTACTGTGGTCTTGAAGGGGGTAGAGGAAGTGCTTGCCAGTGCATTCTCAAAAGTAAAAGTGAGGAGACCCCAACCTCTTGCTCCCTATGGGTGGGAGAAGGATGGCAAGAGCTAATGTTCTTCCCACTATCAAAAGAAGTGATGTTGCCTCCCAGATAAGTGTAGCAGGCTGCAGTAGAAATTTAGAAAGCTGCCTGAGTTATACATGGCCTCAGGAGACAGAGTTCAGCGGTGCTGCATTAGAAAGACAGGAATATCATGAGGAAAATGCTGCTTGGGTGCCATGGGCTGCAGCAGCTCCTGCAGCATGGAGTTAGCCACCTCTCCTAAGGATGGCAAAGGTGAAGTGTCATGTAGGGTTAATATTTAGAGCATTAATAGCTGATATTCATCAGTCTGCCATCAATATTTATCAAAGTAATATCTAACCAGTCTGGACGAGACCCAGCAGACCTTTGTTTTTGTTTGCTCTTTTTCTCTTGCAGTGTGGGGTAAATGAAACAGGAAGACCTCTTCCCCTTTGATGTTCATTTTTTTACTCTTTCCTACCCCCCTGTCTGTTCCTTGCCTCTGTTGTGAGTCTTGGCACTACCTGCTTGGAAGAAGAGTGTATAAAATGGACGACAGCTGCTCAGAGCTGCTGGGGCCTCAAATCCTTTTCTCAGCAAATAAACGGGGAGCTACCACACCCAGGTGGATTGGTGGAAAGAAGTAAATTATTATTATTGGTATCTTAGAAGGCAAAAATGATGTTGTCAATAGCAGAGCCCCAATGTGCCTGATGCTCCTGTGTATCTGTTGTGGGAACACTGCCTCTATTAAGAGAAAGCAGGAAAGAGTCACAGAGGGGATTAATTATCCTACAATGAATCACTGTAGGATTAGAACATTTGTTTCTATTCTATTTACACTTGAGTCTCCTTTCTCCAAACTGCATAACTTATTCCAGAAAAAGCACCACTTCCCTGTCTTGTGTCATGCTGGTATTGCTGAACCTTGAGTAGATGCCCTCTCATTAGAGGTTGTTGGTGCAACAAAGCTTTACTGATTTAGTTGATGGGAATTAAAAAAAAAAGCCCCCAGTTATTAGACTGCTTGTTAAATCCCACCATAGCTAAATAACATCTGGCCTTCTATAAATACAGCAAGACAGTCATTAACAGTGGGACTATTCACTGTTTACAGGCCTGCATGTGAAAAGAACCAAAATGCAAAGTATTTGCTGAAAACTGCACAGCATCTGTCTGCAACAGAGTTTTGATAAACCCTGTCTTACATTCCAGTCATCTTCATATTCCAGTGTTTGGATATTTTGTGTATAAAGGACTAGCTTTCCTTTTTTCCAGTGTCACAGACTTGTTGCTGATACAAGCAACATGAGGGTTTCTAAAGTGCACAGAAAATTCTTGTGCTCAGAATAACAGCTTAAGACCCCTGCTTCTATTTAGGTATGTGCAGACAGTTCATCAGAACCAATCAGCCTTTTATCCAGGTAAAGCCCTTTGCTAGATCGGGCAAAATAGACACAAGTTGTACATTACATTAGGGATTTCTTAGAAGCATCTTAGCTGTGATCACACAGAAAACTCCAGACTCACAGCTGTGTCTTGAGAAAGCCAGAGGAGGTGTGCAGAAGTAAGGATCTCCATCCACTGAGGCTGAGCATCTTTATAATCTACAGGACCTCTGATGCACACTTAATCCACTGACATCACATTCCCTTCAGGATCAGGCTGCCCAGACAGACCATTGGAAATAGGTATATTAGCCAGACTTCTTTGTACATGCTGAAAGTTATGAAGCCTGTTTTCCACTGCCTTATTCCTGTGCCGATATGCCGATGCTTAATAAAACTCAGCCATTTCCCTAGAGGCTAAAAAGAGAGGAATCTTTCCCTACCTACAACACAACTCTGTCACACACATGTAGGAGCTAAGTGTGTGTGAGAGATCCATCTGTTGTGTGTAACTAAAAATTGCAAGAGAGGTTAAAAAGTGACCCTTGGGTGGACAGGCAAGGTGGGGGGTATGCACAGTGAAATCCCATAATGATAGAAGTGCCTGGCACCGAGGCACTGGCCCTGTGTGGTGAATCCACATAGGTTTTTCTCTCAGTGGGGCTGCTGCATTAATGATATTTCCCAGCAGGATGCTCCAAGGAGGTGACACAGGAGGGCTGCAGCAATCATTCTTTGCTGTGAGAAAGGCCCGATAGCTGGCAAGGCTCTCAGTTGCTTTTGCAAAGGAACATTCACCCACGTCAGGATGTGCAGGCTCCAGCACGTGTTGTAATTATGTTCAGAAAGATCTATTTCCTTTTCGTTATGAATAGACACAGACATGGATTCTTGCACCTTTTCTGGCCTGCTTCATGCTGCTCCTACCAGCCTGACCTCCTCTGCTATAGTATTGGTGGCAGGAGTCTCCTGGGGAGGAAGCCTGTCTGAAGGAGAATGAGTTGTTTTGCAATGCATCAGAAATAGGATGGGTCTGAGCTCTGCTGCGCCCATTTTGAGTTTGAATTTTAATTTTTTGGTAATATACTGCTATCTGTGGCTTCTGAGTATCTTCCATATGATAACGATTAGAATTCTAATTAGTAATTTTATGGAGTCTGCTAGATAAATATCTTTCAGGACTGTGCTGTAGGGCCGTAGTTTTCCAGTATCACAATTGTAGTGCAAGGCACAAAATGCCTCTTTTGTGGAAGCTGCTGGTGATGCATTTTCTGATGTTATGGACTGAACATTTGGGGAAACTGGAAAAAATGTGATCAGGAAGTGTTTCCTGGCACTGTGGCAGCATTCCCTGTCTATCCACATACACACACCAAAACACAGAGCCTGACCATTTTTTAGGCTTTTAAGAAAAAGATGCTTGAAAAGTCCCCTCAGAAGAAATACAAACAAAAATTCTAAAGGAAAAATAACATAGGCTATAGTCATTCACAAAACGTGCACAACAGAACTCCTGAGTGCAGAACATTCATGGGGTGAGAGCTAGAGGAAGATCCCATACACTGCTTTTTTGCCTGAGACACCTCATAAAGCGAGTAAGTTCATCCTCCTGTTTTGTGTCANAAAGGTGGAACCACTCTGAGTGACCCTGGTCAGAGATAGGTCAATTTATTTTTTAACCTGTGCTTACCCTTGGCTGTGTGATGGATCATGAACCTGCTGAGAGCTGTAGTGGAAAATGTGATCACAACCCAAGATCCCCTACGCTGTGCTCTCCTCTAGCACTGTGTTCAAGAAGGCAAATGTGAGGGAAAAGGGGGGTGCAGGGCTGAACACTTTGAAACTCATCTCAATAACAGCAAGTGCTATAGAAAATGCACTATTTAAAAACTGTCAGTAAACCAAGGAAAGTTGTCAGAAATTGATGTAACTTTTGATGTTCAAAAGTAATGGTAGAGGTTATTGCAGTTTTATGCAATATGGAAGGAGGAGATATTTTAATTTAAACAGGAAATTGGCATATAGTGATAACAAACAGTAAGTGAAGATGTTTATGATGAGATACCTTCAGCCTGTGGGACTCTGTACACGTAATATATGAGCAACATTTCTTGTTGAAACATTCATGTCATGTGCCTACCCCAGCAAAAATGAGACATGAAATCATCAAATTAGAAAAGAGGCAAAGAAGAACAATCTGGACTCGAGATCTACTCTGCCATTATCTTTAAGTAAGGGAAAAATATAAGCACAAGAGGAGTATTTAGGGCTCCAAGAGACCCTCACACCCCATCCATAGTCTGGTCTTCAGCCTAACAGAGCTTGTGGAGACCTTGGTGTTGAGTATATCTTATGGTTTTTAGAAACCATTGAAGGATTTAAGTACCTCAGGTCCCACCTGAAGAGAATGATAGCCTGAGGCTGAGATGTAAAAGTGCACAGAGAGCCAAAGCCACAACCCCAGGGCTGTCACCTCCACCAGTAAAAGCACAGTGTTAAAGCAGCGCTGCAATGCGCTCCTCTCCATGGGCTGACACTCAGTGCCAGACGGAGCGAGTTCCCAAAGCACCTGCCTGCTAAATCCCCTGAAACCACAGCTGTGTTATCCTGTCACAGAGATTGGTGGGACATTCTCAGCCCCAGCTCATTTAAATCTTTGGCTGGGGTATTAACACAGAGCAGGAGAGGAATGAAATAAAGTGTGTGGGGGACAGAAATACACACTGGGTCTCCTGCTGGCTCCTCAGGTGAAATTCTAGTGTTGACCAATTTACTGTGGCCAGCTGGGGTGTAAAAGCTGCACACACTTGCAGGGAAAAGCAAAAACTTACCTCTTCTTTCCTGAGAGTTTTCTCCTCTCCATAAAGCTTGCTACTGCTGTGTCACCCTGCAACGAGACTTAGCCACTCCATGGGGACGTGCATCTGCAAGCCCTTCTGGCTACATAATTATCTACATATAACTTATCTGAGAAAAAACTGACTCAAAGCTGGACATTTTCCAGCTTAATAAATTTCTTTAAAGCAGGGAAGCCCAAAAACATAACCAGTATAGTAATATATTGCAGGAAATACTCTTCAGTTTTAATTTAAAATATTTTACTGCTGGCATAATCTTTAGAATGGCTTTTAAGTGTATTTAATCTGGTCTTTCTATGATTTAAACTTTTAATTAGTCATAATCAATGGAAATCAGGAGAAGTGTGCACCACCATGTAAAATAAGAGTTGCATCCCTGACCCCTGCCAGCCTTAGAGAGCAGATGACAGTGGATGGTAAATGCAGGTCTTGTACTATGAAATAGCAAGTTAACTGATTAGTAATTATTGTTGCTAATAAAATGCACCCTGAAATTGGTGTTTTACCGTGTTAATAAATCTTTGAGTAGCTTTTCTCTGTAAATATTATAGCCTTACCATGTTGAGTTGTTTCCCAGCCATAAACAAGGAGGCTGAACATGACAGTGGTCCCACCCTAGAAGGGGGAGGGTTCTGTTCCCCACAGTAAGTTTCCCTACTAAAGCCCATCTCCAGTGCTTCATTCCTCACATAAACACTTGCTGCAATGCCAACTTGGTACTAAACTGGTAGGACTGCTCCACATTAATGGTGTATGAGCCCAAACTGCCAGAGAAAATACTTCATTTAAATTGAGAAGCCCTTGGACCTGCCCAAAACAGTGGGAGCCATCTAACCTAATATCAGCCTAATAGTTCTCTATCCCATGGGCTTTTAGGCTCCCCATGTGATTGATGCATAGTTCAAAGCACCTCTAAGCGCAATTGATGTACTGCCAAATTTATGGTGTGTATCCACAGGAGCACAATTTGGGCTTGGACATAGATGGCTTTGTTTGGGTGGTAACACCACCAAACTGTGTTACCCACAGTGTTACTGTGACTGGTCCATTCAAATCCCTCTTTCCTTGTTTGCTGATATGTTCTTTATCTGCAACAGCACTCAGAGGTCGTTTATCCATAGCAGTTTTCATATAATGGACAGACTCATTTTGGTCCAAGTACTGAGAAAAAAATACTTATAGCAGCATGAGAAGATATTTGTATATTTTCCCCTACAGATCTGTGCCTCATGAAAACTCCCTGACCCTCCTTCAGAAAACCAGGATCTTGGTAAGATATACTCTAGCTTAAACCACGAGCCTCTAGAGTATGTGAATATGTATTTAAACCAGATTTTTGGAGGAAAAATGAACCACTATTCAATTTTCAATTCCTGTTGCCTCTGCAAAGAAAAAATGTGGGACCTTTGCTATGCACTGTAAAAACAAGGGATGAAAGAAAAAGACTGAAATCGGGTGTGAAGGCACCATCCAACACCATGGAACAAGACACAGCAGAGGCACAAAGAAAATTCCACAGTGAGGGTAAAAAGGAGGAGAAAAGACTTGAAGGAAACTTAGTGAAAAACAAACCCTCTTCTATTTTTCTTTTTCTTTTTTTCTCTTAAAGCTAAATCTACCTGGCATAGTGCTAAGCACTATTCCAAATGAGTGTTGTTATAAATAGTGCTCTGCAATGCAGCCTTCACATATGACTGTGTCAGCCAGCCGACAGCAAAGCGCGTCTCCATTTATAACCTCACTTTCTTACCCTGGTTCATCACCTTAATTTGCACTGTTACCTGGGAGCTGACAGCTTCCAATTACAGTCACATTTGCAATTCCGACAGGAAGCATCAGGGTTTTAAAGGTGTGGTCTGTTCTTTCCTGTGCAAGTGTTCTCCCTGAAATCCCCTCAATAGCTTGTTTCTGAGATTGTCATCTTTTTCACAGGGGTGTTTTGAACTGTAGTGAAGTGTAACCTGTGTGGATCCAATGAAGTTCTCACTAGAAATGTTATACACTGTTACTGAAGATTCTAGGTGCTACTTTGAAAGTTTTCTGCATTTATACAAATAAAATGACCTTTAAATTTGGATCAAAATTTTCTTTAGAGATTCCTGCAGGTATAAGCTGCTGAATTGCTCATTTGAATTGGCTCAGTGAGTAACACACTGATGTGAAGACAGATTTGGAAAGAAGTCCTCGAGAAATCAAGGCTGGTGGTGAGTAAAGTAAATTGGAGGAGAGTGCATGGGAGCTGCTGCTGCTCAGGAGGCAAGTACAAAGCTTGACCTGCCCTTCTTCCCTTTGTAATTTCCTCTGATGTCCAGGCACCAGAGGACTTGAGACCAGGAAGCCAGATCTTCCAGGTCCCTATTCCCAAATTCAGTCTTTCTGCTCTTTTAAGCAGCTTCTGAATAGTAATGAGTAAGGGAAGAGGAATGTCATTGACAGAGAGCGATTCCCCAAAGGGACTGATCACTTCAGCCTCTAGGGAAGCTGGTGAAACATCTTGGAAGTGCTCTGGAGAAAAAAGATGGCTCTGGGGAAAACATTTGTGTGACATCCAAGGGGATTTGTATGGTTGAAGATGAATCTCAGACCTGATCCTCAGCTTTGCTGATGTTAAAGGACATCAACCCAGGACATGAACCAAGTAGGGTAGGTCCAAAGTAGGAGCTGCTACATCTGAAAGATTGATTTTTTTTCTTTTTCAAAGAGTTAAGTAGAACATGAAGCTAAAAGAGAGACCAAGGGACTCCTAGATGCTGGCAAGGAACACGTCAAACAAGTAGTCTGAAATTTGTAGCCAGCTCAACAGAAATCCTGCAGGTAGTGGAGATGAAAGAAATCAACACAATTTTCCTTTCAAATGTGTGACAGTGGGTAGAAGTGAAGTCTCTTCAATGTTACTTTTCCTCTCAGCTTCTGATGATGCCTGCTGGCAACAGACACCTCGGTTAGAAGGACACAGTCCAGGAAGGGAAGCTGGTGCATCTGCCACCTCATGGTTTGTGTCTTTTGTTGAAGCTGCAGCTATCCCTCCTCTTTGTATTTAGTGGCCTCTAACAGAGCACTGTCTCTCTATTCTGTGCAGGCAGGAGACAAAAGCAGCTCTGAAATAAATGCCTTCTCCTCAGAGAAGGGCTGCTTGGGAGTGCTGCTCTCATCCTGAAGTGAACTGGGAGAAGTTGCACTGGCCATGTCAGGGACAGCCTGAAGTTGCTGCTGAATCTTGCCTTTGTACCTTCATTTCCCCTCTTAGCAGCAGGTTTGAAAAGTGATGTCACCTTACATCCTTGTGTCAGAGGCCTTGACCTGTTATTTAGTACTTCTTAACAAGATCAAATAGAATCTCTTTGAGTAATTAAACAGGGACAAAGTACAGAAAACTGCATAGCTTTCTATCCTACTGGGATCTGAAAGTAAATAAGATCTGCTTTTTAATCACAGGATCATCTTTAAAACACAATATAAATGGCAATTCTCTCCTTTTCCAAAGGAATTAATTTTGTGGTGTAAGAAATTGAGAAGGAAGCAGGAAGGGACTGGTGAGACTGTGTGGGCCAGAAGTCATATGCTCCAAGCAGCTCCCTAGTGCAGTTAATACAGTTTGATTAAAATGATTTTGTGTTTCTGTTACACTAGTTATCACAGAGGATTGCTCCCAGCTCTGAGAACCCATCCTTCTGGGTGCAGGAGGAGCTCCAGAAGCATTTCTCTAGTCCTATGAGCACAGTTAGTCCCAAGCCAGGTGGGCCAAGGCAACAGTCACAAAGTAACTGCAGGATGGATTTCAGCAGGATGATGCAAGCATGCCACAGGCCCATTGCCCTAGTGCAATCCCTGAAGTGTCATGAGCACATGCTAGAAATTACCCAAGACACTGTTTTTCAATGTGCATGAAATGTGCATGATCTGATTTGTGTCCAATGTGAAACGCAAGGAGAGAATTGTATGTGCCCTCCTTGGGGCTCTGAATCCCTAGGAAAGGAGAAAAGGCTCTGCAGAGGGTGGGACCAATCCACCTCTGTGTGCTGTTCTTGAGAAGAGCATTTTCCTCCGTGGTGATGCTGGGGCTGTTGCAGGCTGTACCACACACACGTCTGCTCTTTCCCATCTAAATATCATGCAGCATGGGTGAATAACAAGCAGAGACACCTGTGCCTGCACTTCAGTTGATCATTTTCCTAATTATATGACATATTTTTGTGGGTCAAAACATTCTAAAACAACCACTTAGTGGAAAGCTGGTTGGAGGTGTGTGACTGACTCACTAATAAAATTGCTGTGCACTTAGAACGTGTCAGAAAAACCCAAAGCACCTACTGGATTTTGAGCCTGATTTTCTTTTCCCTGAAACTAATGCAAATCAGGAATGACCCCTATTAGTCATTGTCCATGTATAAGCACACACGTAAGGGCTAAGAGGAGGAGGAAAGTCCTTAAAGATGGATGGGGAGATTAATTGTATGTGAAAAGCCCTAGACAACTTTGGTCAACCTATTTGAAGTTGCACAGGGCCACAGGCTGCAAAAAACATGGGATAATGAGTGTACATTCTGGGACTTCCTAGGACATTGCTGCCTGGTGCTTGAATCTGACTACATGTATGAGCTGGAAAAGAGTTTACTGGTTTGGTGATAGGATGAGGGACACAACACAAGGAAAAAGCAAAGCAGTTTGAAAGCAAAATACCTTAAAAAAATTTCTGTGTTATTTAGAGGGACAAGGTACTGGGCCTTTCTCTCTGAAGTTCTCGGAATCTGCAAAATGTAACCAAAAGTGCAGGACTGGGAGAGATAAAACACCACAAGTTTGTGTGAAAGAACAGTTTCCTGAGGTACCTTTGCTCTTGGCCACACACAATGAATTGCTATCCTTTCCAAGAAAGGCGATGGGGTGGGGACGGAGTGCAAACAGGGAGGGAAGAACACAGAACTTGCAGAAGGGATTTATTATTTGGAGGTGGGGACACAGACAATTCTGGGAAGCTTTCATTATGTGCTTTTGTCATGATTTCTACACATGCTTCCAACCATGTTGCTGAGCATCCCATTGTGCCAAGGTGTTTGGGTTGTCCTAAAGCCCTTTATGAATCATGTCTGTGCTATGCAGGTTTTATGTTTTGAAGAGCCAAGAGATCTAATGAGAACTTTTCCTATCTCTGGCATAGTGCAATTATTTATTGGAAGAGAAGCAGTCAGGTATGAAATGAATGAATTTCATAAGCAACTTCTTTTTAACATGTTCTTTCAGTTCCTTTTCCCTTGAGACTTCCCACCATCCTGTGCCTGCTTTCCCCACTTGATCTGTAGTGAGAGGATTGATTTCCAAAGAAAAAAATACCATTTTGAAAGACTTTTCTGAAATCATAACTGACTGGCAGGGAGACAATTTAATAGAGGGAGATGAAACTGGGACACTGGAGATAAGAAGTTAATAGGGGATTTAGTCATATACACAAAACAGCGTTAGACAGGTGGATGTAAAACAGCTCTTTGATTTCCTGCAGAGCTTGCTGTAGTGAACAACACATTCTCTGACCATCAGCAAGGATACCTCTGTGACCACCTCAAATGTAAGTGGCCACTGTCTTGCAGGTTTTGGATAGCTGGAGCTGGAGAGAAATGATGCTTGTATATTTATGCCACTCAATTGTAGAGAACCCCACTATGTTGAAGCCCACAAGATCAGTGTTAGACAGAGATAAAAGATGTAAAACATGTAATTATTTCACAGCAGAATTCTAGAATTGTTACTTTGCTATCTTCTTTTTAAAGTATTGCAGGTTATAAACTTTTAGATGAGTTTTTTGAGGGTGTCATCAGTTTTATTACAAGGGTCTACAAGCACAACATGAGTGTGCATACTTAAAGCACAGTCTTGTATGTTTTAAACAACAGTGATTAGGAAGCAAACTATCTGCAGAATTAAAAAATGAAATGCAGTACCTCTACTGTTTGCACAAAGAAAAAGTCTAGCATTTTCCTAGTCTGCAGAGATATATTATAATTCCTTCACCTGGAGGGCTTGGAAATGGCAGGAACTATTCCAGGGTATCCCAGAACTCCCATGGTTTCAGACAATTGCTCCAGGAGTTCAACATCAGTAAAACACAGCAGTGCACTCTTTGTAGGCTCATTGCCGCAAGCAGTAGAGAGAAGTGAGGGTGTTGGCTGTGGGCTGAAGGACCCATAATATGGATTGCAGGATAAAAAAAAAAAAAATAGAGCAAGTGGGGAGGTAGGCCTTCAAATCTATAAGTTAGTAGGAATTATTGTCTGACACTTGATGACTCTTTAATATCCAAATTCACCTAGTTATTTAGGTGTCTAACTCCCATCAGTTTAAAAATACTTGATGGCCTACCCTTTTATCTCTCTTTATTTGGCTTTGGTCTTTTTTTTGCATGAATTTCTCACCTGCGCAAGGAAGGAGTAATTGCTTTCCTTTACTTTACAGGGTGATATGAGGATAAATGTCAAAAGCTGTCAGGCTTGGTTAGGGCACTGGAAAGGACAGAGCATGCTCACTGCACATCAACAAGTATGTGAGCTATCAAGCTGGTTTAGGGCAGAACTGCAAGGATCTAATCTGTGCAAGATGAGGAAAATAGTTTAGATCAAGTTATTGGTCATCTACTGTTCACAGCTTAAACCAAATTGTAAAGTATGAAATCAAATGTGAGGTAGATGCTGTTAATATTAATTTTATTTTTTTTTTTACCTTAGAGGTTAATATTTCTCCTATGGTTTCTCCTCACAGAACTCACCTTACTGGCTCAGTGCCATAACATGCAGTTTACAGGTACCATTAGAATGTAAAATTCATGAAAATGTACATTGCAGCTGGTTTTCACCTCTGACAGCCAAACCAAATACAAAATCAGTTCAGACTTGCCCCATGTGTGTCACTGAAGTCCTTCTACAGGTGTCATCACTAATCTAATTAGAAAAATCTTCCAGTCTTCCTTCATGCGCCTCATGGCCATGTAGAGAAGAGGAACCAGCAGAAGCCTTCAGCTGTTACAAGCACTGCTTTGGCAGCTCCAGTTGTTTTCAATACCCACTGATTAGAGCTTCCTTTCTGCTGAGGCCAGGCACACACTTGTTTCTTCACACTGCACCCAGGCCTGGGCTCTGCAACAGCCCCCAGAGAACCTGGGAGAGTCAGTATCAGCACGGTGAATCTGGGAGAGAATATGATGGAATTGTACTAAACTGCAGTATTATTTTGCAGGTATGTTCTCTCTCTTTTTCTTAGGAAATAGAAGTTGGTGGGGTTTTTTTTTCCTGAGTACTTTCACAGGTTCTGGGCATTTCTGTTTTTTTTTTCAAAAGCATGATACATTGGCTTCTGTTAAGGCTGTTTTATTGGCATCACCAGACCTTTGAATCAGGTATGACAAATTCCCCGTGATACAAAACCAAGTTGCACTGGGATAGGGAATAAGATTATATTTACTACTCTAGGCTTTGCATCTCTTTCTCCACTAGTTTTATTTCATTGACCTCTGCACAGCTGCTCTTGATGCCTTCCCCTGTAGAAAGAGAATTACTCTCTCCCTTGAGCTTTGCAATGCCTGAGAGATTCAGAAGCTAACTGGAAATTTTCAATATCAATTACACCTTTACTGCTGAAATACAGCTGCCTGTGAATAGTCATGGGTTTTTTTACTGCTAATAGGAAAAGAATCTCTCACAGTTGCTAATTAACACTGCTCCAGATTTATCATTATTTCAACAGGATAGCCTCGGGATGGATTTAAGCCCTTCCTCTTCTGGAGGCAGTTTAAATGACTTAATCTTATTCAAGAGTATAGAATGAATTGTTGACTGGGACGTTTCAATGCATTAGACTGCTGTGGAGGTTGCTGCCCTGATGCCACTGAAATCCAGTAGGATTTTGGTATGGCTCATCCCAAGATTTTGATGCAGCTCATCCCTGAGGTCAGACTGATTATTGCAGTAATGGGCAGCAATTACCAGGCTCACAGTAAGTTGCAGAGGTCTATCATCAGAGTCCTGATTGCCCAGAGCAAGAATGAATTGCATTTCTTGACCCATTAGTGATCTCTAATTTTATGCGAAGTATTGCTGCTTAATTCACTTATTGAGGTTAATATTGGAAAGCTTTGCTTACGTTGAATGCTCTTCCTCTTATCATTTGCAATTAACAACAGTGCAGTAGGGAGAAATGAAAGATCAATGAAGCCTCTCTTATCTTTTAGTATCCACCTTGTGAGGTGAATTTCTATTCTCTTAGTAGGCCACAGTGTTGGGTTCATTCTGAAGATGGATGTTTTTGAGACTGCTTGGCAACTTTCCACCACTTGTATGTCAGACTTGATCACTAATTCCTGCCTCTGTCAAAGGTTAATAGAGGGCTGTTATGTGTGTAATCATGCCTCACTGAGGAAAGGGGTCAAATAAGTTTATAGGGATGAATCTTTATTGATTGCAAGGAGTATTTAAAATAATTGGACTCAAGCAATCAGATTAACCAATTATGATTATGAGATGGGTCTATATGGGGTAATGTACACGCTGGATATAGATTGCAACTGATCCAGCTTCATTTGTCTTAACATGCTGGATTTTCACTCATTTCCTTATTAAAGCTGAGACTAATTAGAATAAGTTTTGGGTATCAGTATATAAAAACTGACTAGATGTTCATAAAATAGTATTTATCTCTAGAGAATGCATAGGGAAGTGGGAATTGACTTATAAACGAGGGAATAAACTGGGTGTTACAAGCATGAATGAGGTCAGCCTATGACAAAAAGAATGCAGGTGTCTCTCAGAGATACCCACAGAACACTCATCATTCTCCTGTCCTTGTAACTATTTGCCTGAGGGTGAAAGAAAACCCAATAAACCACAAACAAAAACAGGCCATGGGAATTATGAACCTAAGTCAGAGGAGCACAGTGCAAAAATAGCTTTACCTCTCAGAGGGCAGAGACCTGCACTCATATCCAGCAGAGGCATCCTTTAAAAACCCACCTCCGCCTTAAGGATTCCTGCAATCTTTTAGGAAAGCTACAAGTGTAGAACAGAAGGTAGGAAGACGCAAAGCTTTGGGGTGCTGCTAGCCAGGGAGCTGCTTTTACACTGTAGGAAGAAAACTCAAATGTATGATTCCAAAATGTTCATGTCAAAGACAAATAATTCAGAAACCCAAAATGTGTTATTTTTGAAACCTTGCCTTGTTTTCCTGATTCCAGGAGGACCAACTTGCTGTTTTAAACATGAGCTATTCATGACTTCAAATTTCAATATAAAACCGTGCTGTTGCTGCCGGGAGACATTCAGGGTTGCAGTGCTGAGGAAGCAAGCAAAACCCTCTTGCTCTGCCTTCAGAAACAACAGAAATTCATCTTTCTAAGGCTTTCAGGCAAGCAGTCAAGTTATTAAAAAATCTGTTTGTTTTTTTAATTGTCCTTAAGGATTTCAAGTTCCCCCTACTTTACAGGTTACACGGGGAAGCATTTACATTTGTACACTTCTGATAAGCTGTAGTCGCTGCTGTGTAATACAAAATGAATGCACGCCTGTTTCATAACCCAGCAGGTCACAAACTGGAAAATCTTCTCAGTTAGTTAAACTAAGGAAAAGAAGTCAAGTTATTTGAGGCATTTGGAAAAACGTTTTAAGCCAAATCAAAAATCCAGTAACTTCTGTCCTGTCGTGAAAAGTGGAAGAACGGTTCTACAGGGTGAGACAATAGGTCCACCTGACACTTTATCCCAATTTAAAAGGAAGTGGGAAAAGAAGATGAAGAACCATATATGAATACAGTGGTGTCTTCCCAGCTAGTATGCTATGAGTCAGGTTAAATAGCCATAATGCTATATGAAAACAGCTGGGTTGTTCTCATGGTTATATCAAGGATTCACTGTCATTACTGAGTGGAGTTTACTTAAAAAAAAAAAATAGGAAAAGCTCTCAGCCAGGTTCCAAGTTCATTGCTATCAAAATAGACACTGTGAAGTAAAGTGGACTTTTGAGTCAGGAAAGGGGAAGAAGAAGCTTGCTGTTGTTTTTTTTTTAATTGGCATTACCATAATCAGTCCCGCTAGTGTAATTTGGAGGTGAAGAGTTCACTTCTTCCTGCCATCCCAGCACTCTTATCATAGTCCAGACCCACAGAGTTAATTGTAGCATGGCATCCTTTCAAATGCATGGCTCATCAGAGGCATCTGTAGCAACCACAGGCTGCTAGCACCGGGTGGGATATTCTTTGTCAGGTACTGAAAAGGTTAAGGCTGTTGACACTTTAACGTTATTAATTAAGTTCTAAAAACCTTGTAGGTCATTGTGCTGGAAAGCGTAAGTGGAAAGTTTCTATATCTATTATCATGGTTATTTCAGGATTCAGAAAGTTATTTTCACAGGCAGAAACACTTTCTTAAAGTGAAAGTTTTCATGCTGCAATAACTGGGATATCTGTTAAAAGATCTCGACAATGTCCAGAATTTCTACAAGCACAGTTCCAATTATCATTAGCCTCATGCTTGTCCATAGGAGCAATCGTAAAAGCTACAATGGAATGGGGAAAATCACACTTGTAAAAATTTGATTCTCTCTCCTTTCTGTGGCTTGCAAAATGTTTTACCAACATTTGCAAACTACCCTCTTCACATAGTAAAGTTTTAAGTGCTGTACTTACAGCTGGATGAATAAATTAGAGAGGGATGGAGGGATCTTCCCACCCTCTGGCGGATCCTCTTTATTTCTTTTCAACCCTGCTGGCCACGTGCTGCCGGGAAGAGTTGAAAATCTTCGCCAGTAATTTTTCAGTGAAAGCAGTTTTCTTGCACAAGATCTCAAGTTGTTTTTTTTGTCTGGGAAACATTTGAGGTCATACCTGCAGGGGCAATTAGAAATTGATTTTCAAATCATCCACAAGCAGGGGCTTGCCAGCCCTTGTTAATGTGGCTTTTTGCAGCTCTGTGTTTCAGGGTGGCTGGTTTGCCCCCGTGCTCTGTCACCATCTTTGTGTTGTCTTTGGAGCTACCGAGGGAGAGAGGCTGGAGAGTTACAGGGCTCAGGTTCACCAAGTCAGCCACAGGCTCCTTGCAGTGCCCTTTTCAGCCTGCAGTGACTGTGCATGAAGGCAGCTCTGAGGGAGAAGATGAGCTGTGCACAAACTGGTTCCTGGAGGACCCTCACTAAAGAGCCTGGGATGTGACCTGGAGCTGCGCTGAAGGGGACAGCTGGCTGCGAGGCCAGGTGAGCTGAAGCCTTGTTGTGGTTCTCTGTATGTGCGCAGAGATGCCTCTGGCAAGCACCTGGGGCTTGGGTTGGCAAGGCAATAAATGTTTTTTTGATTAAGTAAGATCCCTCTACTCCTTTCCTGGAGTGGTTCATCAGGGAAGCATAGGGCTAAATGGTCATTGAACTGAGTAGGACCATGACACATTTTCCTATGATTTGTATTAAGAGAGTAGTGATTTAAAATCATGCCATGGCCACTTGTTTCATTCCTTCAGGGCTGGTCAAGGGTATATTCTCCAGAAGGCAGTTTTTCCTAGGAAAAGCTACTTTTGCCTAAGGACAATCTCAGCTGAAGTTACTATGTCACATATTTGAGGGAATTTTAAGCGAAAGAGTATGAAAAGAAGGGGAAGAGGCGGAGCTTCATGAACTTTTAAGGAAAAAAAAAGAAAAATATCTCTTTTCTTATTCTCTCTAGAAAAAAAAAAAGGTTTTAAGAAGGAAAAAAAAAGAAATATTCTGAAAGCTATCCCATCAAAAGGCCTTGGTTCCTGTGAAACACCCACGGTGCTTTAATATGGGTGTGCATTACCCCTCATCCCTAGTGCTGATGCTCGTAGCGCCCATTGTAGGGCAGGACCTCTGCCTGCCCAGTGCTGCTCAAAAGCAGAATAAAAGGATAGTCTCTGCTGCAAGGAGTTTAAATCCCACACTCTTATTCTTAATCTTTCTTGGTATTTTGAGTCTTGTGACAGATATTGTGACACTGGTGCTGTCAGCTTGCTGCAGTTGAGAGGTCTCTGCAGCAGGCAGGCTTTCCTTCACAATGCCGTATTAATTGCTATTATGTTTTGCTTTCTGTTTGTGGCATGTCAGTAATCTGCTACTTACAAATGTCTGCTCCCTAGGGAGAAAATAAATCACATGTATTTTTTGGAACCAATCCTGCTTCAATACTTAGGAAATATGTTTGGTAACAATATTGGCTGTAATCCTCCTGAGAGAAATTAATTATAAACATGTAGCAAGGTAATCAGGAAGCTGCTCTTGCTGTGACATTGAGCAAAGAACACCAAAGCAAGAGGAAAGATTGTATTGAATTAAAACTGAAGCGTGTGGTGTTCCCATGGGTCAGATGGGATACAAATCTGTGTTTAGGAGCCCTCAGTGCAGGGAAAGGGGAGCTGGTTTGGGCAAAATAAGGAGTTATAGCATGATGTGGTTATAATGTGAGTGCTGGTGTGCCAGTCCAAAGGCAGAGGCTGCTTCTGGTAAGGTGTTGGATGCTGGTCTTGAGTCAGGATGTGGATGTGTGCCTGAGTGCCTGTGGTTGCTCATGAGGAAAAATTCTTGTGTGTGATGAGTAAGAGCAAAACATCTTTAGAGTTAAAATTGCATCATAATCAAGAATGTTTTATTGTCCTGCCTCTTGTGTACCACTGCCTCCTTGCCCTTGTCTTCCCATTCATCCCTGAAGCCTCACAGATCTCCATCCATTCCTACCACCTTCTCTTTGCCTCTCTGCTCAAGGTTTCTTCCACCCCAGGTAGTTGAAGGGCTGGATTTTGTTTTGCCCCCTCTTTGGCCTTCTTCACTCAGCATTTCCCAGCACTGTAATACCAATTCATTCACCAATAAAACAGAAATGAATGTGGTTTTCTTGAAGTAATTCCACATGAGGCCAAAGAAAAAAAAAAAACTGCTTTTATCCCCTTTTTTTTGTTTGTTTTGTTTTGGTTTTGGGGTTTTTTTAGCAGCAGGACCTGTTCAGGTGCCTGGAATGTAAGCAGTCTGTCCATCTATATTGGATTAATGGGCTAAGCATGAAGAGGTGGTTAAAAGCACAGGAAAAATGCACTTTTATTCATGACACATATTCACCCTACCCCCAGCTACTAAAGCACAAGGAACAGATCTCAGTGTTAAACAGCACTGCTGTTTAACTTATCACAGGGACACATTACAGCCTGAGAAAGTGCGAGATACAACAGTCATTTGAAGGTATAGGGGGGAATCAAAGCAGCAGCTCTGTGGTAGAGTGGTTTGTTCACCCTGGAAAACCCCTGCTGCCCAGTGGGGCAAGGCTGGGGGGATGGCAGCTCCAGAAGGCTTTGGCTCTACCCCTATGTAGCTGTAAATATTTTCTGAGCTCACCAAATCTCTTTGAAATGGCTGTAATGTTCACCTTCAGGTAGTTACTGCAACTGACCTAAGTTGCTTTCTGCAACACATAAGCCCTCAAAAACTTTCAATTCTGTTTTTATCACAATCATCTTGTGACCAGGTCGCTTTTATAGATGCTGCCCAGCCATTCTTGCCCTCATTCTTTATACAGGTCTTCTTTATCTTCTTTCTAGCTCACCTCTGGGCAATTACATGTTATTTTAAAATAACTTTTTTTGAGATCTGAAGTATTTAGGAGAGAAAAAGAAAACAGTTCAAAGAGAAGCAAAGAATACCAAAATCAAGATACTGCCACTGTCTTTCAAGAGATGACAACATTGCCATTTTTTTCTCTTCACTTCTGAGAGATTAAAACTGAAAGCACTGATGATGCAAAGACTTGACTGCATTTAGCTTTCTTAAGTAGTCGCATCAACATAATTTGGATTGCTTCCACTCAGTGCATTTGTGTTGTTTTTAAATAGATCATTGTCCTTTAGAAAAATCATCCTATCTTGCATAGTTCATTCTTCCAGCTATCTGTTTAGGAGGTGCCATTTTTGCTTTGAAATATATTGTGAAATGAAAATTCAAGGCTGAAATCCTTCAAGAAATGTAATTTGCTATGGTTGAGTGGCCAGCTTCTAATAAGATGACTGCTTTCATGTCTGAGGTCACTAACTTGGTAACATATGCCATCCCTATCTCCAGAAAGTGCCTAATGACCACACTCCTCAGAGGCTGGAAAAAAAACCCCAAGGTCTGTGTTGAAGGCACAAGAGTATAAAATTTGACACTGGTGTTGCAAGGTGCTAGTCTTCACCTTTTAAATTAGTGGAGTCCGTGCGTTACCAGGTCTCCTTGAAGGTCAGACATTGTCTGCTCTTTTCTGCTGAAGAAGGCCTGGGTATAAAGAAATCCTCTACGCAGCTGCACCCTCCTTTGCTTTAGCTCCAAGTAATAGCAAAAGGCTGGAAGCCACCAGGTAGGCTGGGCTGCAGGGCTGACAGGCATCTGGCTAACGGGGAGGCAGCGCTGCCAGAAGGGAGAATCAGAACATGCCAGGTTGCTGGTGGGTTCATTATTATTAGTTTTGTATCCCCATGAGCCTGCTTCCCATGAATACTTGATAAAGCCTGAGAAGGTCACTACAGCTTGTTTACTCTCCATATGGCACTTCTGCATGTCCCTGCTGTGTGTGTGTGTGCATGGGATTTTTATCCTTTAGCCCATGGCACTCATCCAGAACCCCCTTTTTCCTTACCTGATTAATTCATGGGCAGGGGAATAAAAGGACAAGCTCTTTATTATTCATCACAGGTGAAAAGCCGTATGTACTCCAAGCAAACCTGAGGGGAAGCTTTCCTGTATTTTGTGTTTGTGTGTGTATGTGTCATTATGGAAGTCAATTACCCAGGAATGGGTCTCTGAACACCCTGGATGGACTGTTTATACGTCAGTGGGTTTTGCCAGTTTAGGCACATGAGTTGAGTTAGGCCGGCAACCCCCTTAAGGAGAAGTAAGCTTATTCAGCAGGGAGTCACTAGCCAGAACAGATTAAAGAGGTTGCCTGGATGGAGTGTGTTAAGCTTGCAAAGGGAGTTTTGCAGGGATAATTGCCTCTGTGTTTGCTTTTGGCTGGAAAAAACTGGCTGTGCTCAAGTTTCCTATTTCTCTGTGCCATGCAAACCAAGCTGAGATAGCTTTACTAAAGCGTGCATGAAGCAAAACAGCTCTGGGCTGCCGACTAGGGAGGACAAAAGCTGGAATGTGGCAGCTCACAGAGGTTACTGGTCTTGTTGCAAAGTCGGCAGAGCCGTGCCCCTGCAGTGCCCTTGCCCCAGCCAAGGGTGTGGTGAAGCAGTTATTGTCCCTGTGAGATGGATTTGTGCTGCCAGTGTGACTGATAGCACAGCTCCTCCTCTGACAGCACTTGTGGGTTTGATAGGCTTAGGAGAAGGGGCCTGGGGCTTGGATTTTGCAGTCTTGCTCAGTCTTTGGTCGTGGCTTGACAGCCCTTTATACATATTAAGTAATTTCCATTACTGATAAGAAAAAAAATGTTTTGGTATTCCTAATATAAGTGAGGAAACTGAGATAGTGTGATGATTCACACCAGAAAAAAATGAGTCACTTTTCTTTTGTTAAAAATTCCCTGTCTTTTGATGCAGCTGCAACACAAACTTAATGGAAACCATTTCAGTATTTCCTTGTCCAATCAGAGGTGAGCATCTTGAAGACCTCTGGAATAGAAAGTCCTGCCATATATCAAATGTTCCCTGGTTCCTCATGATGCCAGGCTTGTTCTTTGCCTCCATTTGGATACCTGCACAGAGTAATGAAGGCAAAATATATTTTTTGCTGTCTTGGGAGATGTGATCCAGGGTTGATCAAGTGGCTGATGCCTACCTAGGCTGGCTAGTAAATCTGTCTGTGGTAAAAATTAAGAACAGGCTTATGTCCTTTAGCTTAGAGAGCGGGTGAGAGCTTTCCTCTTTAAACCAGATATAACCACATCTGCACCTCTTCTAAAAGTTTTGGCAAGCACGGTTTCTGCAGAAACATGATGCTTGCCAGAGTGCAGTGGACATGCAACAAATGTCACTGCAACCAATATCCACTACTGCCATGACTAACACTGGGAGGTACAGAGAAGAGAGAAACCATTTTGCGATTAAAGCTTTTCTCTCTCCCCTTCATCAGGTGTGTAAGGCAGAAGACACTGGATATGGACTCTTAATAAAATGTGATCGTTTTAATAAATTTAAACATGCTCAGTAGATTTCCCATAAGGGAATTACTCGCAAGGAATTACTTGCAAAGACGATTAATGTGAGAATTTAGCTGGACAAAACAGATGGTGCAGCAAAGCGTTTCATGTGTTTCAAAACTGCTCTTATTTGGTGCTAATGAAGAGACTGCAGTCTCCTTGTGTGTTGACTCTCCACTGATTCTGCAGCATCTTTTTGATCCCTGTTCCCACCCTTACTGTCTCTCACCAGTAAGAGCGCTGTACCCAGTCCATGCCAGCTACTGTATGATAACCATCCAAATAAAACAAGGTAGTCTGTAGTTTTTATTGATCACAGTGATGCACAGGTGTGCAGAAATTGTGACTCGCCTTCTCTTTGCTAGCCTGATTTTAGCACTAGGCCAAAATCCCTATCAAGCTGCCTTTCTCCTAAGAGCACATTGGTAGAGGCATGTGCTGCCAGGGGTTTTTCCAGTTAATAGCCTCACACATATGACTTCCTTCCAGTCACCCTTGCCTGGCAGGACATCACTGATGCAGGAGCAGGGATGGGGAGCAGCATCTCTGGGACAGATTTGTGTCAGGCAGTTGCAAGGGGAGGATGGGCACAGCAGCTGTTCTAAAAAATCAAGCTTCCCTGGATGCCTGAGATGGTCTTTGTACTTTATACCCTATATTAAGCCCTCTGTTCCTGGTGTCAATACAAGTCTTGTTATCACTTTCCAACTGATCTGGCTTGTGCCTATGCCTGCCAACTCCTGCAGCTGACTCCCAGTTTGGCCCCATGTAGTTCTGCCCTGCCCTGGCACGGAGGTTGGTTTTGCCTTGTGCACTGTGACAAAGTATTCCCTTCTCCTGCTATGGGGAATCCTGGTTATCCTCTCCCATAACTGTCTAAATTGGAGCAAAGCTGAAAGGAAAAGGCAACACCAGCAGGATCTCTCCTACTTCCCAAAAAAGTGGCACCATAAGAAGAGCTGTGCTGTGGAGCTAAAGAGGCAACTTGAAGGGAGGAGTCGCCCCAGTGGAATTGGCCAGTCAAAATGACCTTTGGGTCTCCACATCATTGACCTGACACAGTCTAGATGATACAAACAAGCATTTATTGATTTTTGTGTATGTGGGGTGCTCAGATGTGCTTGGCATGCCCTGGTCTCTGGGGAAGGAGTAAAGATTTTTACCAGTGGTTTCAGTGGGAATCAAGAGAGCAGCAAGAAGTAAGTGCCTTTGAAAAATCCTACCTTCAGTTTACTTTTTAATGCGAACAGAGAAAAGATGTACTTCCCGTGTCAGCTAGAGTTTTGTAAAAGATGAGAGATGATACCAAGATCAGATCTTGGGCTTTAAAAAGACTTGGAGTTGTTTTCTTTCTTTCCACACAATCACTCATTGCCAGTTGTCCACACTGGAGAGCAATTAATTAATTTTTTCCTCAAAGTTCCTGCTTTAATACTGAACTAAATAAAAAACCAATTAAGTACCAGATGACTGTGACAAGGCTAGGGTTTTTTTTATGACCAATATTTGAACACTAGAAAAAATTATTGGAGAAAAGAATTATTCAATTCCAAAGTGTCCCCGTTTCTAGTATTTAATTAAGTGATGTTCTAAATGATAGCACATCTTTACAGCAGAATAGGGCAAGAGAAAAATCTTTCTTCCACTCACTGCCATGAATATCTCTGCTAATTAGAAGAACAGTACTTTTATGCAGCAATTATTATTTTGTTTTGTAGAAACTCTTTCTTTTCTTGTGTCTGGTGAGAGGAGAAAGAAATGTTTGAATAAACAGGCAGGAACACACACAGAGTTAGTTTTGATTCACAAAGTTTTGGCCCACCCTTGACTCAATCCAGGTGTTTTATCTGAGGTGCTGAATGCTGTTGCTGTGCGGGAGGTTTTTTGGGGGTTGTTTTAGTTTGTTTGCTTGCTTTTTAAAAGATTTATTGGATGGCAGTAACACCAGGGAGAGATGAGGAAAGGGAACTCAGAGTCACTTGTGATGGATTGCTCGTAACAGGATCACCTCTTAAACCTAAAATTGAACCTAGAGGCAATTCAGGCAGTTGCTGGAAAACCTGACAGAGGTTCATCTACCTGCTGTTTGGTTTAATCACTTGTGCAAAACTCCCCAACGTTGTCATGGAATTTTGTGAGACTTGATTGCATTAATGAATAACGCTTGCCTGCAGCTGTTAGTCAGCAAGAGGACACTCAGCCGCACGTCACACCCTTACGTGCTCTTGATACCTTTTCCACAGATACTGCATGTTTCCTTTAATCAGCAAGACAATTTCATCTAAATGTCACTTGGTCAAATGACAGTCCTCATGGTGAAGAACCAGGGAGGGCTGAGGTTGCTTGTGCAGGCAGGGAGGCATGGGGTGTGGGGATATTTTCCCCTACAGGGAGGGAAGAGTGCACAGGACTCTGAGAGCCCTCATCAGCGCTAGCAAAGGAAGAAAGAAGAGTTTTGTCCAGGTTTGAGGGGCTGGTGAAGGTGACAGTGATGCTGCATTTCTTGTGGCACGCTGCACAAATGTGCCCATCTGACCTTTCTGCCGAGGTTTTGCAGCCAGGTCACATCTAGCCAGGTTCATCTTCTCTTGGGATTTCTGGCTAGCAGGGAAAAACAAATTTTTGCAGGCTATCCCCATCTCAAAACTGGATTTAAAATGACTGGCAGAGGGAGGGAAAGACAATAGTATTCTTTCCTTGATTTTCAGGGAGGGCTGAATCTCTCAGATGTTCTTAGGCCATGATTCCTACCATTTTCCCCCCAAAAAAATATTTGTCAAGGTCATCCAGATTATTGTCAGACTGAAGTCTAAAGGAATAGTAAGAATAAAAAGGATTATGCAGACAAGAATAATTCTTTACTCATACTTTATGAAAACTTTCTGATCCATGGTATAAGATTATTTTTGATTTCTTTTTTTTAAGTGCCAAGCAGATGCTCCACTGTAATGAGAGGAAACAGAAGTGGAAAACACAGAGGCTCATATTTAAACAAATGAACAGATGCAAGGAGTGGAAAACAACAAGGTAAACAAATGAGTACTTTGAGTAAACAGCCTAAAACAAATAGGAAAAAACCCACAAACAATCCGCCTGCACCAGTCTGGAGCTGGTATTAATCACCTCCCCAAGGTTTTCACAGATGTGGTTTTTTTAAATAGAAGTTGAAAATGAACCTTTCTAGCAATTTTGCAGTCTACCTTTGTGTGGAAATCCCTGCCACTGCCCCTGTGCTGGTGCTCATCTCAGAGTCCCAACAAGGGTGCTGTAATGCTCACTGCTGCCTTCTCACGCCTCTGAAGCAAACTGAGAGCTGGGGAAGGCAGGAGATATGCTCAAGGTGTAACCCAGATTCTGCAGGAGAGTCAGAACAGTGACTCAGCCTCTTTTGGGTGCTCTAATGGCACCTCCAAAATTGCAGCTGAGCTCTTGGACATGGAAACCCTCTGTAAACTCTCTCACTTTTCATCCTAGGAGACACACCCAGTATGCTTGTTACAGACTATAGTAAACAGCTCCCATACCTTTACAGTTTTTCTGATGTCTATTAGATATAAAAAAATACGGTATACTCTGCACAGATGCTGACATTGGTATCAGTGCTTCTGCTGGGGTGGGCAGAGGAGCAGGAGACTGAAATGCCACTTCAAACTGGACAGAAAGTCTAGATGAAGTCTGTCTCTTGCTAGATGTCCAAAGCCCTTCTCAGCCCAAAACACCAAGCTAGAGTTTTCTGTTTCCAGGGATTGACACTGGAAATTTGGATGTGACAGCCTTTCTCTCTACTCCCTACATCAGCTGATGAAAGTTGCTTTTGCTGTGTCTCCAGCCTCTGCTTGATCTTTCCTTCTGTCTCTGCCTAAATGTGCATCTGCACAGAAAGGAGCTAGACCCAAGGCTTTTTTGGATTTGCTTTTATGCAGAGCTGCTCTCCTGACTAACAGACTCTGCTCTGTTCTCCTCTATTAAGGGGCTTTGCATAACACACAGACAGCATTTAGGGAAAACAAGACCTAAACACAGCTGCTGGTTCATCTGAAAAGTGGATCAGTGTTGAGCGTCATAGTACCAGCTCCATTGTTTTTTCTACCTCACTGCGAGGGAAGTTGCTGCTGCCTGGAATCTTCCTGTGCAAAACTGGGGGCCAGCCCAGTGTGGGCAGACTGAGCCTGGCAGTGGTGTGGCCTTGTCCTCTGCCTTGGTGGCAGCTGCAGTAATGGCAAGCGGAGACAAAGGGAATGGTGAGCTCCAGTCCATGCTGTGGCAGGAGCCCAGCTGTTGCTTGACTCAGGGATGCACGGCTTTTTCTGCTAGAAAATCCTTCAGTAAAGAGCACATGTTGTAAGTAGCTGATGAATTTCTCTTCCTGACATTTCTGCGATAAGATAAAGATGGGCAGCCGCTAATTTATGAAAAACATTTAGACATTTTTGCAAGTGTTTTCATAATTTTAACCCAGTGTCTCATTACCTGCTTTTGAGCAAGGTTATTATTCATCCTTTATAAGATCTCCTCCTCTCTTCCAGTCATCATTTATCCTTCTTAATTAACGAATGGCATCAATTAAAATGTCAAATACATTCTGCACAGAACATGCCAAAGCCACACTCCGTTGTATGTTGAAATGAGAACATCCCCCTGTGGCTCGGCGGAAATGGGGATAGAAAATCTTGTCTGCGATGCAATTGTTTGCAAGCCCTGCCTGTAGGGAAGGATGGCACTTGTCTCTCACAGAGGAGCAGACCTGACAACCACAGACCTCTCTTCTGAAAATCTATTCATTAATTTAGATGGTTGGCTACTTGGAGTGGGAAAAAGCTTATTGCTTGGCCCTTATCTTAAATTATTTCAGCCAGCTGCCCCCAGGGCTGGTCAGTGCTGAATATCTGGGCTCCCAGGAGAGTCATCAGGAGCTGAGGAGAAGAGCATTACCAGAGCATGATGCAAATCCCTGGTTTACATACCTATTTTAGGATAGGATGAATCACCCTCTCCTGTGGTGAGGCAGGTAGCTCTGAGGGAAATGAAGCCTGCCTGAGCTCTGAATCTCTCCTGAGCACAGCATACCCCAGTGACTGCTGTGTCTAGGTAGTTAATTTTTTGACAGCTGAAATTAGCTGAGCTGTTCCACAGTGTTTAGTGTGGCATGAGGGCAGGCTGACTCCTCATCAGGGGATTCATCAGAATGCTTAATCAAAATGTATTACAGTAAAGGGCATTTAGAGGGCATGGCCATCATTTTCTAGGAACAAATACTACTTATCCACTAGGGTCTAATGGTAAAAGCCCTTCACTGTGAGCACTCTGCTTATTTCAGGTCCATTGTATGAGGTAAACTCTAATTTCTGCTCATGCAGATGGAGCAGAAATGCAATTTGTGCAGCCCAGAGCAGGCAGGTAATGTTCTTCCCTCGAGCATTAGTTCATGATGTGACTCTAAGTGAGCCCCCTACTCCCACTTACCTGTGCCCCTGCTCTCCCAGGCAGTCTGCAGAAAAGCATAACCAGTTTGGCAGGGACTTGCTGGCTGCCCATTAGGTCTTTCAATCACAGATTTACCTAAGAGCTGAGGTCAGGGGCTCAAACCCTGTTGTACTGTAGGCTATAAAAATGCACAGTAAAAAAAAGGAGTTTGGAGAGGATTTTGGAAATAACAGTACTCTGCAAAACTGATAAAACAATTGGTGCTTGTTCAAATATACATATATGTAACCCAATGCAGGCTTCCAGCTGCCAGTCACAGCAGGTAACATTTTTGTGTTTTCTGTGCCTACTGCCATTGTACTGTGGTGCCGGCACTCAGAAATCCTTCAGGAATTCTGAGTCCCTGCTCCAAACTACAGTAGGTCCCAAAGCAGAGTGCAGTTTTCCATGTCCTGGGCAGTACCATAAGACCAGAAGGAAACACTTCCCTGTTAAAACACAAACTGGCAGATTAAACAGCTCTTGCTTCTCCCAACCAAGAGGCAGGCAGAACTGCAGGGCACTGTTCAGGCTTCAGTACTGATTTATTGGAGGAAATCTAAAGCTTAATAGTTACATTTTTTAAAAACCCGAAGTGTGATTCGTGGAATATGCACGGGCCTCAAGGGACCCCTGTGGCAGTAAGCCAAGGTCAGAGAGGCATTCTCAAGAGAAATTAGAATGTTTTATCTCAATTCAAATTTGGTAATGGCAATTTGTGTGCCCAGTGGGCTGCTGTTCCTGCCTTTCTCTTCCAGACCTCCCCTTGCTCTGCAGCCCTTGCTCAGTGAAGTGTGACTCAGGTGAGGCACAAATAATACAATTCAATTCACACATAAGACAAATCAGGCAGTGTTTGTGTTTTCTGGCAGAAAATAATTCTGATGGACAACTCTCATGTCTGTTTATTTCTTAAGCTATGCACACACTCAACCCATTTCCAGCAGGTGAAAGCCCAGGATTTAGGAAATATCCTTAGTTTGTTTGGTTAATTCATTCAATAAAAGCTTTGTTCAAGAAGGCATCTCCCCTCAGCAAAATGCCAAAGTTTATACTTAAATTCAAGCAAATGCAGAAATCCTGCTGAAGAGAAAAAGATTTGTTAGGTGTGTAATGGTAGCTTTGTGCTTAAGTATTTAGCTAACTAGAGTGGTATTAAACAGATGCTTGCGTGACTTTCTTGAATGCAAATCTGAGAGGGTACTGCAATAGGAAAATATCCCAAATGTGGGTTGATAAGCTGTCTGGAGCACTGGGTGGATGCTGCTGTCCATCTGTGAATGGCTTCTGGTCTTTATTAGGGAGGGACTAACATGCTGCAGATAACAATTTGCAATTGGGGTGACTCAAAGCCTTTTTTTTCTTGCAGGATATGAAAAACACATTGGCAAAAACAGCATTGCGTAAAAAACCTTCAGAACTTTACACATGTAGTTGTGAGCTCCAAAATGACTGCTGCCAGTAAGAAAAAAGGTTTTAGAGCTTCAACATCTGCTTGGTCCTCATTAGTAGTTATGCTAAAAATTAATAGGAAAAGTGAGTAGAAAATCCCCCCTGGCTGCTGTTTAAATACATAGTGATTTTACATTTTGAGTGCTGCATGAAATTTGTTTGTCTAGCTCAAAAATGATCTAGCAGATCTGGCAAGTTCCAAAGCAAGGCAAGAAGGATTATCAGTAGTATGGAACAGCTTTCTCTAAGGGATGATTAAATGGTCTAAGGCTGCTTGGTGTGGGGGAAAAAAAAGGTATTGGGGGAAAATACATGGGGAAATTATAGCAGTAGGAGTTTGGTGGAGAGGGGGAAGTTGGTTGGTCTTATAAGTCAGGAGTCCAAAACAACAAATATGATTATAGAATAGCAGACTTGATACAAACAAAAGCAACCTTTGGATTTTTTTCTGACAATGATAAATTACGTTGCCAAAGTCATTGCCAAAATGGAAATCAGATCTTGAATTTTCTATCAATCTGGGGAGCAAAAACTAAAGTTTTCAGAAGGGAGAATCTCTAACAGAAAAGGGCACAAAAATGTCTTGAACCACCTAGGAAAGATCTTTTTCAGTTAGCAAATTAAGCCCTTGCTGTCACAGAAAGGCAATCTTGTGATCTTACCAAGGATTTAGGAATCCCCCTACTGAAACTAGTTAGCATTTTCCTAACCTACCCTTCTGGTTGGAAATCTGTTATTGGCAAACATGAATCATCTTCTAAATTGCCAGTCTTAATTTATTCATGACTTATGTGAATGTTTGCTCTTGTACCAACCTTAACCCTCAGCATGAGAAGCTTTTCTTTGTCCCCTGGTGTTTGTTGCCCTCATATACTTTGTAAAATTGCAGAAAAACAGCATTGCAGGGAAACATTCATGGTTAAGTAGTCCTTACCCTCACTTCAAAGCCAATCCAGTCATCCTGCTAAAATTCCTGATTGATATTTGTGTAACCCATTTATGAAACAGCGAGCAGAAAAAACATCCACACTGTACTTGGCAGATGTGTGCTGGTGTTTTGCTTCTCCACCTTCACATTCAGGAACAGAAAATGCGCTGCTTCATTTTTAACTTCAAAGGGGAGAATTAAAAGAGAATGTGAAAGAATAAAGCTTACTCTCTAGCCATCTAGGCAAACCAGACAGGAATAAATACATAAAAGGAACAGTCAAAAGGGTCAAATTCTTGGATTATAGCATAAATGCTTGAAGTAGAAGCTCAGAGTAACTGTGTGTTACCCATGAGAAAAAAAAATTTAAAGGGATTACAGTCAAACAGTGCAGTAAAAAAACCACTAAAGAGAGCTAGAAATGATATTTCAACACTCATGTGCACACACAAAAAGGCATGCCCATATTCTGGAAAGGTAAATGCTAAACCCTAAGAAGAAGAGCCATGGGGGAAAAATAAAGGGGGTGACGGGGGTGGGTGTAGAGCTGAGCCTGCTAAATGCACTTTCCACCTCCTACGTACATCAGAAAAAGGGATGATGCTGTCAGTACTGTAGGGATAATAAATGATTGAGGCACAGTCAGGGGCACCCAGAGAGGATCAGACTGTGTAATAAAAAGGCATTAAAAAATTCATTTTGAGTAAAGTGAAGAAGCTTTCTCATATTGCAAGATTTCTTTCTGGGGTGCTTTTCTGACAATCTAATTAAATTACTGGTAGAAAAGGTTTCCAAGTAAACAGGAAGAATAGTAACCAATTGCAAAAGCTAACTAATATTCACACAAGAGGTGTCAAAGAATGTAAGTATGAAAGTGTTGACCTACCAGCTCTGTTCTTTTCATGTACTCTTTAAATAGCTCTTGGTACCACAGGGATGGAAAATGGTAAATATAACAAATATTTTTGAAGTAAAGTCTTGGAGCATCTGGTGTAAAATGTAATTAAGAATGGAATGAGTAAATTTGGATAAATTGATCCAGTAAGGAAAAAAACAACTATGCAGTTTTTATAAAAAGAAAACATTATCATACAAATCTATTGAAGCACTTTTCAATGAGTCTATTAATAATAAGAATCCAATCGATACAAAGTACCAGATTTTTAAAATCTTTTGACAGAGATTCACCAGTTTTTTAAAGATATCAGGGGATGAGAGAAAAGGTTAGTTAATTTGTATATCTTGTTCCTGTGCATTAATTATTTGTAATTAATTTATTCCAAATTTATTTTTTTCTCTCGTAAAAGACAAGTAGTGAAGTGAAGCGGTAATACAATGCTCCTAGGACCTGGTATGTTCTGCATAGTCACAGATGATTGCCAAAGGAGTGATTAGGAAGCAATAAAATTTCCTGGTATTTTCATGCTAGTCCAGAAACACAAATCTAAACTTGCCATTGAAATGTTGAAGACATTAAGTGACTGATAAAACAGCAGACAGAATTCAGTGTCAATAAATGCAAAGTAATACAATGGAGAATGGTGCTAAATACGTGTACATAATAAGGGACTTAGGTGAAATATTTTCCAGGAAAAAGAGGTTGAAATTATGGTGAGTTCAATGGAAAGAACACCCAAACCCTTTTTTCACTTCCTCTCTCTCACTGAAAGAAATGTTATAGCCTTCTAAGAGGCTGTAGGTCCTGCTAGATGTCAAGCTCCTTCCTCCAGTATCCTCCCTGTTACAAGAGTGCAGACCCATGGTATTGTAGTGCCTTTATAGGCACTACATAAAATATAAAGTGTCTAGGACAACTTTATATTTTCCTAATTGAAAACGCTGAGTTCTTCAATTTATTTGGCTAACACATCTTTTTTTTTCCTAGTTGATCAAAATGTACCAGTCCAGATCTGAAAACAGAAAACTATAGATGTCAAAGGGAAACACACCATCTGGGCAGTGGAAGCAATTAACTGCAGGGAGAGATTGCCCAAAGGTGACAGCGAACCATCCTTCACATCAACTTTGTTGAGCGAGATCGAACTCCTCTGCTCTGAGGTCAGTGTTGGTTCAGGAACAGGACTTTGGGCTTGACACTGGCTGAACTCCTGTGTTCCACAGCCCCCACCTCAGCTCTCTCCATACCTCTTTCCTCACCATCAAGTCTACTGTACATGCACTTCTCCCCAACAAAACGCTGCTCAAACAGTATTGCATTTACTAATTAGGATAGCAGTTACTAATTAAGTTTAAATTCCAATGTACCAATCAAATTTTATTTCCTAATTGTGCTACATTATCACTAATTAGAATAGCAGTTTTTACTTAATGGATTATATTTAAATTAAGATGTCTCCATCCAATGTTTTTCCTGCTTATATTTTAACTAATTGGTACTGCAATTATTCAGTTATGTTGAAATTGAAAATATATCAGGCTGGTAGGGCATCATATGATAGTTTGCTTACGTCTGTATGATATTAGTAGGAATGATTAAGATATAGTCCAGTTAATTAGTTCTGGAATCAAAATAATTTCCTAAGTGTTTGAATAAGAAACAAGTGTATGCTAGTCCCTTGCCACAGCATTAAGGAGGAGCTTATTATGGGCTCAGTAAAAATCTAACGTGGTTATGGGTACTAATCAGCTCAGATTCTATCTGCAAATGTTTGGGCTCAGCTTCTGGAGGGTATTTAAACACATACCTATGTTTAGGCATGTCCTGACTGGTCATCTCACATTTCTGAATCAAAGCGTTTTAACTCCTACTTGTCAGCAATTTACTGATTCTGAGATCCTGTGATTTAAGGTTGGGAGGGGACACTGGAGGTCATCTGGCCCAACCTCCCTGCTCAAGCAGGTTTCCCTAGATCACTGTGCTCTGGATTGCGTCCAGATTGTTCTTGAATATCTCCAGTGAGGGAGATCCAGGACCTCTCTTGGCAGCCTGCTCCAGTGCTCTGTAACCCACTCTTGTTCAGGTGAAACTTCCTGTGCATCAGTTTGTGCTCATTGCCTCTTGTCCTTTTGCTTGGCACCACTGAGAAGAGTCTGGTTCCATCCTTTTGATATGGTACCTTCAGTTAATCACATACATTGATAAAGTCCCTCTCAATCTCCTCTGATCCAGGCTAAATTGGCTCAGTTCCATCAGACTTTTCTCCTAAGAGAGGTTTTCCTGTTCCCTCATCATCCTCGTCACTCTCCACTGGACTGACTCCAGGAGCTCCATGTATCTCTTGTCCTGAGGAGCCCAGAACCGGACACACCACTCCAGATGCACCTCACCAGGGATGAGCAGAGTGCCAGGATCACCCCCTCAACTTGCTGTCAGGGCTCTTCTTAATGCCCCCCAGGATACCACTGGTCTTCTTGACCACCAGGGCACTGCTGGCTCGTGGACATCTTGATGTCCACCAGGACCCCTAGGTCCTTTCACAGAGTTGCTATCTAGCAGGTCAGCCCCAGCCTGTGCTGGTGCCTGGGGTTACTCTTTACCAGGAGCGGGACCCTGCGCTTACCTTTGCTGATTTTCAGAAGGTTCCTCTCTTCCCAGCTCTCCATCCTCTTGAGATCCTGCTGAGGGGCTACACATTCCGCTGGGGTATCAGCCACCCCTCATAGATATGTGTCATCAGTGAACTTGCTGAGGAGGCCTCTGCCCCTTCATCCAGGTCATGGGTGAGCAAGTTAAACAAAACTGGGCCCAGTATTGACCCCTGTGGGACATCACTGCTGACAGGCTCCAAGTGGACCCTGTGCCACTGATCATAACCCTGAGATATGCCTTTCAGACTGTTCTCAGTCTACCAGAGTTTTTTTTGATGGCTAAGAGAAAGAGGGCTTTGAAGTGTTACTGACCATGATGTGCCTTATTCTGTAGCACCATCCAAAGAGATGTTGGTAATTCTACGAAAACACAAGACCAATTTCAGCCAAGTGCTGAAAATTAACAAGGAAGTAAACAGCATCCTTAAATCACTGATACAAGTCACAGTCCAGGACAGGAGCTTATTACCAGGCTAGCTACAGCACGGAGAGTAAATAGTCACTGGATAAAGGAGTTGTGAGTGTTGCTCTCTGCTGATTGTGACTTTAAAGCATCATGTGGGGGACTGCATTTCAGATTGCAGCAAATGCCATGACCTGGGGGTTTTAGTGGCACAGCCCCTCAGAGGAGCATGGCATGCAAGTTGCAGGCCTCTCTTGTCCTTGCCGAGTACCAGTTGACCCTCGCTGCTACCAACACCTCAGCTCAACAAGAGTAAGGGACTGTTCTTGTGAGCAGTGCACATGAGGATGAAGAGCTACGTCCTTGGAAATGTCCTGTGTATTTTCCTTTTAGTGCCATTGTGAACCTAAAGAGGAATGGGGTGGCATTCTTATGGGAACTCTGCCTTTTCTTCTTTTTTTTGATCCAACATGTATATCTTTGCTGCTTGAAAGCAGCCAGGCTGTTTTGTAACAGCACCACGACAGAAGAAAATATCTTGGAAAAGAAGTCTAAAGTTACTTACTACCAATTTCAGAGTTGCAATATTACTAAGAGCAGGTGACTGTGGTTATAATGACTCAAGTGATCTATAACAAGTTAACAACCTTCCTCATAATAGGGGATGTTAAAGCGAAACCAGCTAGCTGAAATAAATAAATAAATAAATGCATGAGGTAATGAGGGTTAAACTAGAAGGAGAGGTTATGGGTGCTTCACAGGCAGAAGGTCCCACTAAAAAATGTCATTAAATGCAATGTTTTGTGTCCCTAAGGTGTTAACAATATTTCAGCAATATCAGCTCACCTCACTTTCCCACCATAAGAGAGGGTAAATTTCAAAAATGGCTCATATTCAGCAATAACTTCCTCTTCCTCTCAACCTGTGCTTTCTGGGCTTTATAGAAGCAGACTGGAACTCCAGAGAAATCCATTTAGAGAAATCCAGTCCTTTCAAAAAGCCTGCACCATGTAAAGATAAATGCAGAAGAAAAGATATCAGAAAGTCAGATTGTCCTCCTATTAAAAAAGATGGAGTTTTGAAAGTCCTGTAACAGCCAATGTCATCAAAAGCTCCTGGTGTATTGAAAAAGAACAGAAAATGTCAATGGAAAACTACTTAATAGAGGCAGAAGGATCAGTTTGAGAGGTAGGAGATGATAAGCCAAGCTAGCAAAGTATGTTTGAGAGACTGATTGTGTCCTTCATTGTAATGCAGCTATAGACATGAAGACAGATGCTGTATGATTATTCTTTAACAGTGAACTATGAGGGGATTTTATCCTTTTTCTTTCTAATTTACTCTGACTTTGTAAAACTGTGGTACTACAAGCTCTGCTCCAGCATGTTAAGGACTCCTGTCTGTACAACGTGAACAAATGATGAAAGACCTGGGCTATATTTTTCCATCTGTGTAACTTATTTTAAGGCAGAATGTGGAGTATTTTTCCCAATAAACTTGGATGGCTTTTAGAGGGTAGCTGCTTTTGACTGAAATGGGGAACCCAGCTGAGAGTCATGGCTAGGCAAATTTCTCAGAGTTGGGTCAGCTCCAAATGGAAACTTACAAATGATCCCCTGGGTGAATACCCAAGGGATGCAAGCAACCATTTGTGGGCTACTCCTGCTTAATGTAGTATACACCCCATCCTCAAAATATCTGCATTTCACCCTCTGGCTTAATAAGTAACAGAAACAGGGGGGACACCTTGGGCTAGATATACAACTGGTAAAACTGTATGGAGATATCCTGATTTACTGCAATGGCACCTGTGTTGTACCAAAGAAATGATTTCATGGTCTGCAATTCAATAATCACCTTTAATGCTTACAGGAGGTGCCCTCAGCCAAACCACATAGGGATCAGTAGGAACATTTCTGATTGAATTAGTTGCTGTGAGAATATGATGTCATTCCACATCATAACTTTTTTGATCTATGTATTGCTTTTAGTGATGTTTTCGCATGTTTCTGTTTTCTTAAACTCATGGGGTTTAGCACACCAGCTTTGGATGAAAAAAAAAAGCAGGTTCAGACTCTTGCCCTCTGAGTTGCAGTCATCCAAAGAGAAAAATTGCCCTGATTCAGACTAAAGAATAGAAAGACTTAGATGAATGCTGTAACCATGAGGTGGCATGCAGGAAAAGCTTAAAATTTTGTTTAGCATTAAGGTGAGGGAACCCAAAACGATATGGTTCCATTTTTACAAAAAATTACCCAGTGGGGTCTGGTCATGCTCCACACTATGGCTCAAGACCTTCAGACCTGCCATGAAATGTGTACAAGTTTCCTGTCTGGTCAGGTTTATATTCAAAGCATTATTTAAATCTAGTGTACAATAGTGCTCATACTTTCTTATATAAAAGCATGGAAGGTACAACTGAGCATAAATGGTATGAAATCAGTAGGGAAGCATTACTGTTAGAGGCTCTGATTGCAAAATCTGAACTTCAATGTGCTGTTTTTGTTCTCAGTAATTTAAAAGGTTTAAAAAAATTCTACAAAGCACTGTATGTGTATAGCTATGATAACTATGACAAACTAGTTAGCAGAACTGAGGAGCTGGTGTTTAAGTTAGACAGACTGAGTTTACACCAAATTTAATTTAACTGTAATTCTCGTGGAGAAATATCTTCTGATCCTTCTATGAAATTCTTCCAGCATAGCCCTCACCCCACACAGATGGGAATTCATTTGCTAAAAGGACAGTTGGCAGCAAAGACCATCCTGAGCTTTGTCTCTTCAGGAGACATTATTATGGCAAACACTCCCTCTGTGCTAAGACATTTAAACAGTCTTCCCGGCAATGTTAAAAATGTAAGGCGTGCATGATTATGAAATATAACTATACAATGACTTTCATATTTAAAAAGCAGCAGAATGTTTTCCAGCTGTGGCCAGTAAAGTGTCAGAGTATGATATTACTCTCAGCACTCATTTCTGAAGACAAAACTATTCCTGCTTCCCTCACTCCCTCTCTGAAGTGTTCTCCTCCACACCTTGTGGTCTCTGTTGTTTGAGGCAAGTCTTCATTATTCATTAACTTCTGAAATTGACTGAAAAATCCAGACCCAGAAAACAGTGCAGCACTAGTGAAAATTCTCCCATTTCTTTCACAGGGACAACATGTTCATAGGTATAATCCAGATAAAAATCTCCTGCAATCCTGACAAAAGTCTCCAGGGCAGTTTTGCTGAAGATAAGGGAAATATTCCTCATAGGAATGCAGCAAATACCTGCCAACTTTCTGACCTGAGAAGGTCATAAAGCAAGTATAACTCAGAAAAGCAGAGGCATATATAAGCATTAGAATGAGAGGTGAGAATTAAAAGCAGCTTTTCTACATATGGGAGTGGAAAACAGCTGAATAAAACAAACTCAACTATAATGCCAGCATGGTTTTCTGTCTAACAAAATGCAAAGCCATATGTGTGGAGCAAGAGAAAAGGGCTGCCCTGATTTCCAGAGCTGGAAGAAAAGCCAGAAGGAAAAGGAAAGGAAGGTGAGTTGGGAGCAGCAACTACTGCATGCTACCAGAATCTCTGAGACCATAAAGAATGTGAGAAGTTGTGGGACAAGAACAAGAGTGCATTGTGATGTGTTTGCCTTCAATGAATACTCGGAGTAACAGCAACACAATTTTGTGGATTGAAATTCAACCCCAGTGCCATAGCCTAGTCACAAACAGGTCAATGCTTTTGCTCTCATGGGTAACAGATGTTGTGTCCAAAGGAACCAGGAGCCATCTGCTTATGTCCTGATCTACAAAGTTCCACAACTTGAGAGAACAAAGAACCCGTGAGCCTAAAATGTTGCCTCTCTTGTCCATTAAAAGCCTGACAAAACTTCCCCTCACAAGAGCAATTCCTATGGGCTGCACAATCCACTACTTGGTTGTGTCTGCATTGCTGTAGATCTGTCTTAATTCTTGCTTTCTGCTGCTGAAGGCTTGTTCTTCCTCCTATCTGGTTTATCTGTGTTATTTTGAACTCAGTTAAGCTGTATTCTCCATGGTTTCCCTTTACCAAAAGTGTGTATTTGCCTTGCTCCTTGCTTTTGATGATCTTTGAAGGTCCCTGACCAGTCCTGACCACTTGACAACCTCAGGCCATCCTTACTGCTCAGACTTCTGACCTCAGCTGCACCTTGGTTAAGGTCCTGGATTCTGTTCTGGGTTAGAAGGTCCTCACTCAGCTGCAATCTCTCCATCTACCCTAGTAATTCTTATCACATAACTCCAGAAGCCATATCAATTTAAATGGGTCAAAAGAAGAGAGTAGAGAAGTGAGAGGCACCTGCAGTAGTAAGAAATTAGATGAAAGGCCCATGAGATCCGGGAAGATGCATCCCATGTTCTTTCTAGCTGTCAGTACTGGCAAGTAGTTTGTGTAACTAAGTCTCAGCAGCCAAAAAGAATGAGCAACTTTTTTTGTCATCCAGTGCTTGTTAATGTAATATGTGCACTTTGAGTGTTATGATTATTTATTATTAAACTAAGGGAAACATTGCGTGAGTCTGTCAGTCTTTCAGGAATAGCTTGCACTCTTGCACATGCTTTTCCCTTATGTACAATTTGGCACCTTTGGGAGCATTGTTTTTGTTTGTGCTCATTCTAAACTGAGGACCTTAAAGAAATGCAGCAACAGTCACAGGGGAGAAGGGAAACCACTTATTTATAGCATTGAGCAGTTCAGCTTTCAGGATGGTTATGAGCATGTTTAGTGGCAAGCAGTGCCCTAATTCTGTAAGTGCTTAAGGATGTCCTGCACTTGACACACTAGGCAAGGACAGCTCTCAGCCCAGTCTCCCCGGTGCCACCAGGGTTGCCTTTGAAAGGATGTTTGTGCTCAGAACAGATGTGTGAGCTATGAGTCTGGGCTTGGGCATCACTGATTGTACCTCAGGACCATCCAAGACCCATCTGGTTGCTTCAGCACTACTGGCAACTTGATGTGGTGTCGGGGGGGGGGGGGGGGGGAGTGCAACTTCTCCTCCATCTGGATAGACAGGATGGTCTGCAGAGTGCAGAAGGCCTTGACTGAAGGTGTCTGTTGTGGGGACGTTTGCAGATACAAGACTTATCTGAGAGGGTACAGGGCTACATCATGCTGCCAAAGAGCAGAACATTACAGATAACTGCTGAGCTTTAAGAAGAGGATTTTTGTCATGTGAGAGAATATGTGGAGACTTTGTAGCAAGTGCTTTTTAATTTTGTCAGGTTTGTTAGGTTCTAGCCATCAGGGGTTTTTTGCTTTTTTTTCTGTTTTATTTCCCCTTCCAGAACAAATTTGTCCCTTTTTTTTTTTTTTCCTCATGAGAAGTGTTTTTCTAGGAAGTTCCACACATGTGCACTGAAGGGGAGTTAGTGTTTAACTGATCCTGACAGGCACTTTGATGTGCTGAACTAAATCCCAGTGGGCACTGGTACCAAGATGAGCCCTACAAAAACACAACAAATAGGTTGTCATAATTGGCCAGATTTTTTTATTGTAACACATCAATATTTGATTAGCAATAACTATTTCCTCTGATCTCATCTTGCTTCATAAGACTGACACCAAAGATAGGTTGGGTTCTGTCAAAGTTTGCTGGACTAGTCTCAATCTCTTTTTGAACTCAAGGATATAAAGCCCTGTAGCACCGGGGGGAGATAAGTTATGCCAAAAGTAAACACTTTTTTTACAGTCTATTGCTTATAAGTACCAGAACAACACAAGAGGACTTGGAGCCATGTTTTACCAGAGCATATCAGTTGTGGCTTAATTTCACAGTGCCAAGCAGGTTGAGTCGATAAAAGATTTCAGAGAAATGCCAACTCACCATGTGAAAGAACTTTTAACAGCGTAGTAAAGTGAAAGTTGCTTTTGCCTTTTAGCACTTACTAATTCTACATTTGTTGCACATTATAGTCCACACTAATACCTACAGATGTTCATCATTACATGGGGTGTCTGTAGCAAAGTTTCATATTTGCCATGTGAATATATCATGTACCTGTGATCCATTCCTCAATGGTCTCATCTCTAAGATGGGTCTTCCAGAACTGTAGTTTTAAAGGAACAGATCCCAGGCACATCCTGGGACTTTTACTTTCAGCTTTTAAGCTTTGTTAGATGTGAATCTACAACTGTTGTACTTTAAAAGAGAAAATTCAAACAACAAAATTTATAAAAAACATTTCTGCCCTGTGTAGGATGTTGCAGAGGATTTTCTTTCTAACCAGCAGATCTTTTTGTGACCTCCTGGTTGTAAAAAGAACCACGAAGTTATTTTTTTGTGTCTTCAAACATTTTTTTTTCCTTTCATTTACTTTAGTATCTCCTGGACTCTCCCTGCCACCCAGGACTCAGAGTGCTACTACATCTTTGCCCTGTGGTAGCAACCCCTCACTGATCATGCTCAGTCCTTTTCAGAGGGAAGGAGAGGCTCAGAGAATGGCAATTGCACCTCAGCAAAAGTGCATGTCCCTCTCTGCTTCCTCACATAATATTTGGGAAGACTGAAGAAAATTTAAATTATTTCAATCCATGTTATACACTGCAGACCTACTCATGGTGAGCAACAGGTTTAAATGCCTTAGCTACTGTTTGTTTGTCCATCTGTTATCTAGGAGAGATTATGTCTGCTCAGGAATAATAGTTGTCATATATATGTGACAGTATTTCAGTCTAACTTCTGCCTTATAACTAATGGCTCAAATATCCAATCCACAGCCAGTTGTTTTGTGGCTTCTTGTAAGCTCTGTGTTGCCTGTTTTCTTCTCTCTTGAGAGATGCACTTTCTTGAATTAAGGACATAAATAAATCCCATGTAATCACACAATGATTCAGCCACAAATATGTTTGGTTTCAAAAATGTTCACAGCATTTTTATTTCTTCTTATGTGCTGCTGAACAACTTACCTTTGCACTAATAAACGCTGGACACAAGAGCTTTGGAAATAAATTCAGAGATATACTCCAGAAAATATTAGCCTATTCTCACTTTTTTTTTTGTTTTCCCTCTCTCCCTGTCAACTCCTAACCACAGCTCCTCAAGATGAAGCAGGCTGTTTTAAAATAATTAAAAGTTTCTGCCTTAGCATGGCTTCCATTGACACCACATCTGCTTGAGCGTGGCAGGAAGCAGCTTCAAGCCAATTAAAAGGAGATTGGTGCATTGTACAGCTCCCTTCTTTCTTAGTGAACTTTTGACCAAGAGGGCACTGTATTGATGAATTTCATTTCTTCCTAATCTGCTTGTACTCTGCTTGATAGCCTGGGGCTTTGCTCTCTTCTGTTTCAGCACAGTGACCCTGCTCTTGAGAAAGCTGTGGGTTTGAGGCAAAGATTTCAAGTTATTACAAGATGTTGAGCGCACAGCTCTCTCCTTGTCTGTCTGCAAGATGTTGCCTGAGAGTTAAGAAAAGCTCTCACCCCAGACAAGAAGTAGTAAGGTATTATTCCAGAGTTTTTAAGGCAGTAGAACTGGTCAGAAAAGAGTGTTGGCCTCAAATAGCTGTTCCTTGAATACCAGGAGAGGTTTTTTACTAATTTCTGCTAATACTTGGGTTAGATGTTAATTGAGGTATGCAACAGCAGAACAGGGCAACAGATCACTTCTTGTGAGCAGAGGATGATGCTGATAGGAAAGCAGTTTACATATCCTTCAGGAGAAAAGCAGAGCAGGACTCTATGATCTTCTTATACATAGCTACAAGGAAATACCTGACACCTACATCTTAATATTGGAAAAGTCCTTTGCTGCTCAGAGACCGTACATTCAGGATGTAAGTGACAGGTGGAAGTAACATTCTGAAACTAGTACACCATGAATTTCTATTTCCTTAGGAATTTAATATTTATAAAGTGGCTTAGCTTTGAATTGCTATGACAGTATCACAGCATTAAAAGACTTGCCTGTCCTGATAATATAAATGTAACTGCTTTCCCCAAGAGCATTCTGACTAGTCCCTGTTGCAGAGTATTTTATTTTTTCTTCAGTTATGACACTTTCCACACATACAGAATGTGTCTTTGTGGCATGGAAAGAAGGTAAGCATGACCTTTATCAAATAAAAAATATTCATTGCTTCTGCAACAAAGACTAAGTGTAGATGAAGTAAAAAGACTTGTATTTACTCAGTATCTGGAAGACAAATACTGACCAATCTTTTTATCACCAGTACACCACTTTGAGTTAATTGGAAAGACAGAATGACATCACAAAATCTCATCAAAGGAATTTAGAGATGTCAGTCTGAGTTCCTAAACTTACAGTGAATTTGGCACCTAATTTTTTTACCGAGTCTTTTGGACTTTCAGGGTAATAGAAAAGAAATAATGGAATGGATAGGATAATTTAGGAAGAGATTGTGTTTGAAACCACATTATCAAATAAATCACCCTCTCTAAGAGAAAAGAATAGAGTAGGACCTTGACTTTACCGGTTGGATAAAGATAAGTATTCAGACAGAGACAACTAAAGCTTAGGAAGATAATAGCTTGTCCACTGGGGCAATGTTGCCAATTAATGTAAATAGCAGCATATAGATCTCCTCAGTGTTGCCACTGGGCATGCTGGGAATATTATTAACACCTCTGTGGCCATCTGTTATTAAGGAATTGGAGGAGCAAAAGGAAATAAGAAGAGAGGATCAGCTTCTAATTGGAGATGCAAGGTTTTCCTCTTACTTAATTAATCAGCTTTTTTACAGGTCTGAAACAGAGCAGGAGTGTCTGCATTTATTTATTCTGTGACTCCTTCACAAACATGCTACATTTTGAAACCCAAGATCAGGAGAGACATTTCTCCAAGAGGAAAGCATAGTTTATGCTCCTTATAACACATGGCTTGAATAGTTTGTTAATGTTAGTACTTCTTCCTTTTAAGTCCGTTAGTGTTTCCTCATCTGAAAAACCACACAGAAGGAAGAAACTGGGTAATGTCCTGGAGGTTGTGATTTGTGGAAAACTTGCTGTTATCTTAGTTCAGCTCAGCTTAGTTTATCTGTTTGAAACTACAGGAAAAAGAACTTCCGTAATATTGTTCATTCTAGGCAAAGGAAGATTGTGCCCAGAGCTAGTTATTAGGACTGATTATAAAAATATTGTGGGGTTTTTTTAGCAATATTGTCTTTTTCTCCTGTGGAAAATTGTGTATTAGAATGTTCTATTGGGAAACAGAAATATTGTGGCTTAAATGCACAAAGAAATTAATTTGTAAGTATTTTTCTTTTACTTTATGGAAACTGCAATTCTGGGCTATACAGGAAAGATCAGACACACAAACTACCTGGCTTGATCGGTGTAGCCACTCTTAACTCCTGAGCAGGGTGGGAGGTCAGTGGCATCATGAACATCCTGACCATGGTGCATCATAAAAACTAGCTTAGAGCTTTTTCTGCAGAAAAGAATGACAGCCCACAGCATTTGAACCATAGGGCGTCAAAAACCATACAAAAATCATTGCCAAATGCACACCTTTTTCTGGTTTGATTGAAACACCTGGTTTTCACTGTCTGGTTTCTCCATGTGAAAAAAAAAAAAAGAAAGTGCACCTAGGTGCTGTTTGTGATCAATAATACCCAGTTTAGTTCCTCAAGTGATATACACAGGTGTTTTTGCATTTACTGTTATCTGATCGAAGTTGAAATACCAGGAAACGACTAACAGAACATGCCTTGTATTAATGCAGTAGCAGCTGCAACAGCATTGCAAAAGCAGCGGAGAATTTTAGAGTGCTGCCAATAAAGTCTTTTCATCTCAAGTCTGAGCTTAAAGAATCTTCCGACTTGTACAACAATTTTTTTCAAAAGGCATCTCTGAAGTAACACTCACAATTAATGTATTCTGGAAGAATTTGTGTGACTCCTGGTTTCAGTCCACTTCCAAAATCAAGGTTAGCAATCTAAAAGGGCTCCAGCTAAGAAAGTTTAAGCAGTCTTAATAGTCTTATGAAAACAAACAAACAACGAGAGCAAAAGATCAGAGATATAACAGCATAAATTCCAGGTGACAAAGATAAGTGCATTGGCCTGGCTGACAGACTGATGGTGGGAGATGCTTCCACCCTGCAGGTGTTCATGAGCAGTTGGGGGCTCTGACTGCAAATGAGGATTTTGCAGAGGTGGCAGTGAATGTGTGTTTGTAAAGTTGCATGTAGCTTTCCCCTTGATGACCTATTGATGGGCATATTTGCCCAACCACCGTCAAAAAGCAGGGTCTGCCAAAACAGCACTAGGGAGCTCTTATTGATACGCCTTTTTTACGGAGACTTATAAAGAAATGGATTTTGCAAGATGCTGGACACAAGCTTGAGAATATTGAGCTTGTCCCCTCACACCACTAATGAGAGCGCACCAATCAACACTGTGGATAATTGGCTCCTCAGCCCACTGCTTCACCTTCCTGGCAAAAAGCTCGCCTCCATCCTCTTGCTATTACCCTGTTCTGAATTTCATTTCTGGCATCTGGTTTGTGAACAAGGATTGCATCATTGCATCATAACAGCAGTTAATTAAGAATGAAACCCACCCAAATCGATTACAACAAATCAAATTACTCTTAGGACAAAAATGCAGCAATGACTGTTGCAGTGAAATATATGAAAAGGCTGTCTTGATGGTTCAGTATTTATAGTGGCCAGCAGCCACTGTAAATTCCCCAGTACAACAGGAAACAAACAGCATGTGTGAAATGATCTCATCTTGTCAGGGTGCTGATTTTATGAGCACTTCTGTTGGTGCTTATCTTCAGACATGTAGATAGGTCTGCATGTGATCTGAGCATAACAGGTTTTGGAGACAGCAGGAAGAGAAGAGCCCTGAATAAATGCAGAGGGGGAAAATATAGTAAAGGAAGAGGAAACTGTTGGGGAAAAGAAGAAAAAGAGTTAAGGGGTAAAAAGATCCCTTTGTTTGGTTTGTTTTGTTTAGATTTTCTTTCCCCTTGTGAGTGAGATGAACTGTCCCCTAGTAGCATCATTTTTGCAAGCAAACTGTGTTCTCACACGTGTGGTCTGACATTGAGAGAAAGCCCAGCGCAAGGCTTGTGGTGTGAGAGGAAGGGGCAAATTCAGGCTTGAGACAGAAATGAACATTTTGGAGAGCCAAGATTTTTATGGAGGCTGCTGCACAGCAGAGAGATGATAGAGAAGGTGGGAATGCACCACTACTTTAAGCCAGAGCCACAGACACAAATAATTGCATGGAATGAGGTATGGCTGGTAGAGATGCCCACTGTTCAGGTCCCTTGTAGGCTTTCATTCACATAGAAGTACAACCACACGGTGGTAAATTAAAAGAAAAGATTTGACTTACTTTACAGATCTTTGAGGGTGAAAAGTTCCAGCAATGAACCATTTTGAAGTTTGCCTGATTGCTGACTTCCCAAGGAAGAAGAGGCAAAGACAGAGAAGAGATGAGCAGGGCTCCCTTCAAGAGACAGGTGAGTTTGGGCGAAGGTGGGACTACAGGGAAAAAGGAACAAAAGAAAGAAAACAGACTCTTGCGAAGGGATTGCTGGGGGTACTGGTATGCCAGGGATGGCCATGGGGTGCTGGTGCAGAGAGACAGCGGGATTTTTTTTTTACTTGCAGATAGGGTACCTGGATGAGAAATAGTTACCACAGGGAATTTCTGAAGGTTTTTACCATAAGTGTGTTCTCAACAGCACTGAAAATATGGCTGGATGGAGCAGATGACAGCCAGCATAAATCAACAGAGGGCAGCTAATTAACAACAGTGAAGGGGACAGCCCAGTATTTCAGCTGTTGTGAGGTGCTGTGCTTTTTCCAGCAAGGGGGTTAAGATGCAGTGATGAATTGGGACTATTTAAAAACTTTCCTTGGTTTTCTTCATATGTCTCTTGGAATGGGCTGGTCGGACCTCTCTGATTCTCTGACAGGTAAATGGGTTTGGAGGGCTCTGCCGATGTTGGAGGAAAATAATCTTTCCCTAATGAGAAAGACCCTGAAAACCACAAAATCTGTGTGTTGAGGGTATGAGGCTGCTATGATATTTCTTTCAATGTCTGACTCCCTCCTGTCCTTCCCTAAGAACGTATTTCCAAACTGGTCAGATTCACATACATGTAAGTGAGGTGGCAGATGTGTTAGGATGTTGGCTTCATGTGACTTGGGGCCCAAGCAGGGGCAGGAAACCAGTGTTGAGCTTTCTTTGGAGCATGTGCTCCAAAAGAATCAAGACCAAAGAATCAAGTCATAAGATTGCTGCTGTCTTTGCTTCCCAGACAGGAGCAAAAAAATGTCCACTTTTCTTAAGGAAAAAAAAAAAAAAATAGGATTATTATGAGGATGCTGGAAAAGGTGTGGGCTGTCTTCTCCAGAGCTTCTTCCCATGGCTGAGGGAGGGTGAGAAAGGATGCATGACTTTTCTTGAACAGTGATGCCTAGGAACCTCAGATAAAGTTCTCATTTAATTTTCTTTTTATACATCAGATGGTTGCAGGCTTCATAAGACTTTAAGGAAAGGTGTCTGTTGGGGGCAGGTTGTTTCATAAGGCTGGTAGTTTGTTTCTTTTTTGTGAGATAGGAAGGAGTAGTGTCCAGAGGATCAGAGATGCTGGGGATTTTAAAGAACAGTTGCACTGGATGCCAGCAATGCTCACAAGTGCAGCTCCTAAATGCATGCAAATGTTTGTGGAAGAACTTCAGACTAATAAACACAAAGTACTTGTTTGTTTCTTTTTTATATAAACAAAGAACACTAAAGGAAAATTAACGTGATTGGAGAAAATAAGGAGATAAACTCGAACAGCTTGCTGCAGTAAATGGATTTTGTCAGCTTTAATGTATGTGCCAGTGACACTTCAGGTATAAATGAGGACTTGAGAAGCTCTTAAATCTGAAGATGGAAGCTGATGAAACGTGATATTCTTCCTGTATTTAAATTAGGCTTAGCAACTACTAGATGATCACTTAAACCCTATCTGATCCATCATTTCCATGTCTTAGTAGTCCTTTATTTCTCCAGGTATTTTGAAGGAATTTATTGCTATTGTCCTTTTAAGCACCTTTACTGAATTAATTTTTGGGTTAATGTTGTTAATTTTGGATAAAGGTAAAAATCAAGATCTGTGTGAGAAGATAAAATTACCATATTTTGCAAACAACATATAAATAGACAATAACCTCACATGCAGTGTAAACATTTCAAAGTAATTTAATAATAAATCTTTTTGCTAAAACAAACAGGCCATCAAGTATTGTGTTATATGCCTGTTGCCTCTATCTGATGTCTTCATGGAGAGCTGAAGGTTTTCCAGGCTTGCTCTGGATAAGTTTAGTTCAGCTTGGGCTCTGCTTATTGTGAGACCTTTTATTTTTTACAGATATTTTCTTTGTGTTCATAACACTATTCATGTCTCTGAGGAGAGGCAGGAAGGGGGTAAATATCTGCTACAACCTAAATGACAGCACGGTTTGTTGGTACAGAATAAAAGCCTGAAGTTTGTCAGCATGCAGTGAATAGATCAATGTGTACTTAGAAGCAGAAAGAGCCTCCCTGGTTATCCAGGCTCATCCCTGCAGGCTGTAAGCTGTGAGTGATTCAGCTACCTGTCCTTCTGGTAGAACTTATTTCTCCCCTCCTGCAATTAAGTCAGGACAGGGGACTGTTTGAAAGCATGACACACTTTCACTGCTTTGTGGAGACTTATGCCTGTTGGCTGACTCAGAGTGTGTTTGGTCAGCCCCTCGGGCTGCAGGTGCTGCACACAGAGATGCCAGTCTGGCCTGTTTAATGCCTCTCCCACCTGGACATCCTGTACCTTCCACCTTGCTTCAGCCAAGAGCAATATGATCAGCAAAGGGTGGCTACTCACACTGTGCTCAGCTGCAGAATTGCCCCAGGGGGGAAAAGGAGAGTAAGTGAAGGGCTCTAACCTCTCCAGAGAGCAGAACTGCTGCCAAGAACTGATGTGTTAATAGGTCCAGGTGCTATGGCCATGCTCACCCTTCTTTTGAGGCAAACAACAGTGAACACCCAGCACAAGGGAATTCTTCATATAAGTGTACCTAAATCTGCCAGCCAAGAGGATGAAGAGAAACTTTCTCTGAGATCCTTACCTAGGAGCAGGGTCTGTCTAAGGCATTGGTGTACTTCTCCAGGGAAGCATGCCTTTTGCTCAGCTAAATAAAACACAGGAATAATTCCTAGTGCAGTGCTTGGGCTGTTGTTCAGATCTGAAGCACTTTTTATTAGGCCCTTTAATCTAGATTTGGAAACTGCAACCTCCTTGGCTTTGACTGTCCCTGTCTTAAAGGGAATTGCTTCCCCTCTCTCTACTAGCTCTCTGATCCCTGACTATTCACTGTCTTTCAGGAGAACTAGTTGAAATCTTAAGTTGCTGAAAATAAAGGATGGGATAGTTCTGCTGCTTGACATGGGCTGTGGGTTGCCCAACTTAGGCTTCATGCTCCCTAGGGAAGTGGCAGCAGGTATCCTTTGCCTATGTGAGCAGAGCTGGGAAAGATGAGATGCTCTTAGTCCTGAAGAATCCAAACAGGGAGCCAAAGATAACTGAGGATTTTCACCCTGCTCTCTCTGTACACACTCTCCCAATGCTCTAGAGAGAGCTTAAAGCAGAGCTAGATGAACTGGGCTTGTGGAGAGTCAAGATTTAATTCTGAGCCCAGGACAGGGTACATGAACCACGTTCTTTGTTCTGTAATAATTTCTAATTATTAGAGCCATTCGCTCCTCTTAGTCTACTTATTAATATTGTTAGCTTAGAGCTCCTCTGTTACAGAATGGTCCTAGAAAGAAGCCTTCTATTTGCAGTTGCTTAACATTAACAAACAAATTACCTGTCCCTGCTCTTTGCAATGAAAACCTAACAGCAAGGACAGCATTTGCCATAAACTACTTCTGTGCTGCTTGCTTTCTGTAAGACTTTGGTCAGATAAAAGGATCAAATGAGGTTTTGCTCTGTCAGCAGGAGGAATTAAAAGAAACTAGCTTGTAAACAATGAACAGTTATACTGGGAATTAACTTCCAAGGAAAGGACAAACTCCTTCAGGATATAACCCGACAAAAATTAATCTTGAGCAAATGGATAAGGTTTCTCACAACCATATCCAAGTCAACCTGCACGCTTGATTTCCCGTGTTCATTTTGCAGTTGAAGTTTGTATGTCTCTTCCAGCAAAATTGCAACATGTCAAATCCCTGGTCAGTATAAGCACATGGATTTTATGGCCTTCATAGTATTGCCATTGCTTTTTTCCCCCTGTTTTAAGACTAGAGGAAAAAGGAAAATTGTGAAGAAGGAGGCTAATTAGAGAAAATGGGCTTAATTTGGAAGCCACAGGTACCTCTTTTATAAGCTTTTGTTGAGCTTGTGCCCACAGTAAATTTATACAACCTTTAGAGAGATGGTAAATCTCTGTTTGCTATGGCCTGCTTTAAATGGGGAGCTTTCAGCACTACTTTGCTCATAGCTAAGGACACAGATGAGGTAATAAAACCAACAAGTCCTGGGAAATACCCACTCAGCTGTGAGAAACATTTCCTTGAATCCCTTGTTTTTTGGATCCATATAAAACAGCTTTTATTGTTTCAATAAGATGCATGGTAGCTACATCATTGTGGGTTTAACAACGGCTGTTGTGAGGTTTGATTCCTCAGCTCTCTGCTGCCTTCTGTCTTGCCAGTGAGGTATTTCAGGCCTCTTTCGAAAAGAATGTCATTTGTTACAATTTCATCTTGTAGGTCTCGGCCAGGACTTGTGGAAGGTTTCATTGCAGGAATTGAATGCTGATCGAACTGACCCGCCCCGGCTGAATGAAGCGTGACCTGTGTACACCTCTCCATTGAACGGCAGTCACTTAGGTGAATTACTATTAAAACAGTAAAAATCAAAGCAGTGCAATCACATTTACAATCTGTAGCTGTATTTGATGGAGGTATCTAATTAGACAACCAGAATGTAATTTCAGGGCTTGCACAGTGCTGAGGCTGAGCCGGAGCAAACTTCTAACAGGTCCAATTCAACAGGGCCAATTCACATTGAATGTGATGAGTGTGTGGGTTCCTCTCTGGCACAAGCTCACCAAAGAGGGCTGCCAGGAGTAAGTCAAATTGTGATGTCCCACTACTGCTTGCTAGCAGCTGCATGTGTGCTTTTACCTTAGTTAGGGACAAGAATAATCTGTCGTGAACTGAAACTTCAAGCCAAGGCTACACCTTTGTCATCCCCTCTGTCCAAATTACACAGCAAACATTTGATCTAGAGAGATGAGAAATACCTATCACTTGCAGGAGCTTCAGCTGGATGGTGAATGACCCAGCATGTTTCTGCCTGGATGTCATTGCTTAGGAAAAAGGCCCACTAGTAGTCTTAGTTGATACCAGTCGCAGCCTAGAAGCTCTAGAATTAACATTTTGAGAGCCTCAGTTAGGTCCCTGGTGTCACCCTAATGACTAACACATTAGCAGCTCTGCAAATCCATGTGCAAAGAAGTTACATGCCGAAAGAACACTGTGAAAATCTAGTGTCATGTGTCTTGTGTTAGTATCCAAGGGCTGAGACACAATTACTGAATGTTTAGTGTCTTGTCATCTCTATACCACTACTGTAAAAGTGGAGTAAATTATACCTGCTGGATAGGAATGTATGGATTAATTGAAAAAGGTAAGAGGTCTCTGTGTGGTTTGTATTAAATTTGTTATGCCTCTTAGCAAGCATGCTAGAGTTTTATGGGAAGCAGTCTTTGCTGACCAATGGCACTTCACGGCCTTGTTCCACTGAAGAACTGCAAAGTTGTTTCTGTCTGTAGAAGAAAAAGCCACAAACTCCAAATCAAAATTCATATCCCTGCTAAATACTAAAATTCCCCCTCATCTGTAGCATGGTGGTAATACCAGCTCCCCAATAAATATGAATGTGAAGGAAAGCTCTGCCACTGAACTTCGGCCCTCCGCTGGTATGAAGGACTGAATTCCCTTCATCAACAACCAGAATGCCTATGCTTCCCTGAGACAGGGGAGGTGATAGTTTTCCCCCCTCAAAAAAAAAAAAAAATCTCAGATAAATCTCNAAAGAGGCTTTAACATGGCACTGTCATATTTTAATAAAATATTTGTCCCTTTAAAAAAAGTTTACCAGTCAGGCTTGAGCCTAAAAAGCAGATTTGGTAGATATAAATGAAATAGAAATAATAAAGAGCTCAACAGTGACAGATGGGCTGAGCCCAGGCTCTGGAGGCAACGAAAAAAAAATAATCAGATTGAAAAGTTGAAAGAATTAAGACTTCTTAGATATGCAGACAAAACTGGATTCAATCAATATATTTATTTAGTTTTTTAAAATAAAAATTCAGTAAAGAGTTCTATACCTTTAAATAAAAAAATAGAAGCTGCTCTGGCAGCATGTTTTGTTTTTGTTTATTTGTTTTTGGGTTTTGTTGCTTATTTAAATAAAACCTCCTCATCTGAGCACAGCATTAGTAACTACTGTAATTCTGAAAAAAACATTTGAAGAAATGTTTGTAAGGTCTCAACAGACTCAAGGCAAGACTGATTTGGGGAAATGACAAATGGTCATTAATCCAGGAAACTCTGGCCCTTTAATGAAATGGCTTAAAGAGCAGCACAGGAAAAGATGATCAAAGGCAGATCCTTTCTTAGTAACTACAAATGTGGAACAGAGATAAGAAGAGTGAACAAGTGTCTGATTGCCTTTTACAATGAGATTATTACTCTGGGTGGTCATTAGATATGAATGAGGTCTTTTAATCACTGTAGCTAGGTTTGGTCATTGCCCATCAGCCAAACTCTATCAGAGGTGCAGTGTAATTTATTTAATATTAATGAAGATATTCCCTCCCTCACCAAATAACTCACTATCTATTTTGACTTCCAGACTTTACAGAGCAATGGGTTGGTGCTGTCTGCCAGCTATTGGCCATTGCTTTTGGCTAGTGAATGAATAATGACACCTTTACCACTTGGAAATTTCTGAAGAGCAGGAATTTGGAATTTCCTCGTTGAGCTACCTCTGTGCAAATCTCATCCTTTCTATCTTACTTCCTTGAGCTGTGCATTTACTATAACACGCTCTGGGAAATCTTGAATTTTACCATCACAAGCTGCTGCCCAGAGGTGGGCTCTGTCACACTGGTAACTACTGGTGTATCAGGGACTACTGGATTTCTAGGTGCTATGGGGTCCTGCCTCATTCTCAGATTTCCACTTTGTAGCTGCCCAGGTTTTCCTTACAGCTGGCTATTCCACCCTCTCTTTGCAGTGTGTATTTCTATACCTGGACATTTCTGATGCATATGACAACGTGTCTTGTGCATCCCTCTCTTGGGCCTCTGATGGATGGCAGACATCCTGATTACTAATCTTTTATCCAACTGCTATTCAAATTCATTCTCAAATGCCTCATTACATCATTTGCACAGCCACACTAATTAAACATGATACTTCTCATGGTTTCCAAGTATCAGTTTGGCATGTTCCACTTCACTGCAAAACCTCTCTCTCCTCATGCCGGTCTCACTGCTGCCATCCCTGCAACTACCTTCGCATTTCCTGCACTTCCCAGTCCTTACTGAGCACCAAACTTGTTGAATCTACCTCTGTTGTGTAGCGGAAGTGAGAGAGATAATGGACATTGTCTCTGCATTACTGACATTTGACATTTTGTGATAACAGCTCCCTCTATCAGCTACCAGAAGGCACTAAATAATAGTACTGGGAAAACAGCCATCCCCTCTAAAAACCTGCAAAATTATCCTAATAAAATCAGTAATGAGATCTAGTTTTAAAATAACACACATCCATCTCCTGCATACAGATAAAATGCAGACCTCCATTGACATCCAGTGGATGCCAAATTCATTTCCCTCTGTGACCTGAAGACTGACCTTAAAGCATTATCTTTTGCCTTTCTTAGGATAGTGCTCGTCATCTTTAAATTCTTTTGGAGCATCTGACCAGAAAGTTAATACATTGTGAAAGAAATGCAATAAGTAAGGGTTCGGTTGATTTAAGGTACAGAATATAGAAATGATTGTATTCTGGATACTATTAATTAAAAGGATTACTGACAGCAGTGGTTTCCAAAGAGGAATTTCCAATTTGAATTGAAAAATCAAATATGTTGGTGTAGAGAAGTGCTTTTTTATCACAAAAATTAATAGCAACTCCCTTGGTTCAGCTGACAGTTCTCCTTTACCTCCAAAGATAATTGTGTTGTTTTGCATGACTGTACAGAGATAGTTACATTGCTGAGCACAAAGTTGCCATATAGGTTTGCTGAGCGCTCACAATATAGAATAGCATATATGCTGGAGCCCTCTTTACCTTGTGCCAATTAATTTTCCCTCCAGATGAGAGTGGAAGTTAATCATTTTGAGAAGGGCCACACAGATTGTAGTCACGTTGCAGCATTTGGAAATAGATCTCCTATTATGGCTGTATTTTTCTCCCTGAAGTCAAAAGCATTCAGTCTTAAAAGATAAGTAATAATTATTCATCCCCCCACAGATGATGTTTTAACACACCAACTCTGAGCCATGTACACTTAAGTAAGACTGGCAAATGCATATAGGAGTGATGCAAATTTTTCATGTCAAAATCTACAATCTACCCAAAATGTTTGCCCTCTCATAACATAGGCTGCCTTAGAACTGCACTTCAGTCTCTGGATGGCTATTATTGAAACCATTCAGGAAAGCTGGAGATCTAAATCCATCAGAGAGTTTTGGAAGCCCCAAAGAATTTCAAAAGTGTGAGGCTGAGTTTACACTCGACACAGGGCTTTATGCTGTTCATCCACCCGTGGAGCAACTCAAGTTTAGATGCAATGAGATGGCTCTGTTGTATATTGACATCAGGAACTGAGACAGGGAGGGCTTAACCTGGGAGTTTCTGTGCATTAACCCACAGGGTGTCACGCTGATTGATGCAGCAAGGCCGTGCGCAGAGCCCACAGAAAACACTTCAATGCAGGCTCTCTAACAAGAGGGCAGGAGAAAACCTTTATATTGTGCTCTCTGCATACTGCAGTGTTTAAAGTGACAAAGGCAATGGTACATACCTTTCTAATCCTGAGTTTCTGTTGTAGTCATTTTTGTGTGTATTATTGGGACAGCTTGAAGGAAAAACAAGGGTGATGTATTGTACGTGACTGTCATCTGCTACTAGGATGCCATTTTTATCTTCCCCTTCATCTCATGGTCATTCTCACTTTTCTTTCTTCCACATGGTTTTACCTGCTCTTTTCACATTCTGCAATTTAGGTATCAAGAAGAATTTCAGTTCTAGTTCTTGATCAAGTATTTTAGTCCAATTTTAGTTGCTCTCAGCAACTGATATTATTTCTAGTAGCACTTATTGTTAAAACTAGACATTGATATTTCCTAATAAACTGGAAATAAAAGTTTCTTCCATTTTCTTGTAAAGCCCTTAAGAGGTGTAGCTTGAGTCTCTGCAAAATACATGAAATGATAAAACAGTTAATCTCTGGATGCAGCAGCCAACATAGTGTGAAATTCAACTCTGTGATGGCAATAGTATAATTCCGTAATATTACCACTCTTTATACAGATAAGCTTTTTAGCTATAGTTCTGTTCCAGTTATACCAAAATCATGTTTTGATTTTTTCTTAATGGAATGGCAAATTTTTCAATTGAACAGTGGTTTTGTTAGTAAAAATACTGCGCTTGATTTTGAGTAGTAGAGTCTGTGGATCAGAGATCAAATTTCCTTTTCCTGAGGAAACACTGCCAATGCGTAACTTTTGGAAGAAATTCACCCAGTGAGGAGTAAAAGGAATGAAATAACTAAACAACACGAAACAAAATTAGTCAAATGAACTGAATCTGTTAAAAGTGGAATGTGGGAGTAAACCACCTCTTATCTGAGTTTTTGAGCATGTCTGAAACTTCCCCATGGAGCCACGAGCAGAAGTGGGTGGGGATGGACATGGAGGCTGGGAGTGCTGCTTTTACAGGTGTGCTCAGTTCCCAGAGGCTACAGCTCATCCTGTTGTTATGCCTGGAAGTCTCAAACTAGCAGTATTTCCTCTTTGAATACAGAATTAAGTTTTTCAATAATGTAAAAAGGAAATTAATTTTAAGTCTTTTCAACTCAAAAACAGACAAGGGGAACCCTTAAGGATTTGGTTACTTCTAGCATAGTTCTTTTGCCTAGAGTTATCCAGATAACAAGGCTCATCGGATCTTCCAGTGAAACTATTATTTGTGGATGTGTAACTTGTGAGAAGCAGAACTGATGAAATATTATTTCCTGTAATAATTTTTACCTCCTCTCAGGCTGCCCCGCATTATAAATAAGCTAAACTGGGTTCCTTCCAGACCTCACAAGCCTTAGGATTCAGTAAGGATTGCAGATTGCTTTCACCTGAACTTGATTGTGATCAGCTGGTGATCCCAGCAAGGGTTAGGATTCAGCAAGGGCATTGCTCCTGCAGATTGATTTCACCTGATCTTTATTGTGATCAGCTGGTAGTCCCAAAGGCAGAAGAAAACCTGAACAGCTCTTTCTCAAGTGAGATGCTTAACAGAGTGTGAGCTGGTACTAATACTGAGAACAAAGGTCTCATAAAGCAGAAGTTCCTCAATCTCTGGTGCATGTAACTCTGCTTCCTAACCAGCTTTGTGTTTCCTGTGGGTCTCCAGAGGACTGGACTAATCTTTGCTCCTTGTCCGGCACCACCAGGTAAGGCAATATGCAGGTATAGGTTTCTGTTTGATAAAAAGAGGATATGTCTGAATTGACTTAATAAATCTGAATTGAGCATACGAATCAAGCTTGCTCTAAAAGCCAGTTAGATCTCAGTGCTCTTTGCTGTTAGTTTTGATTGCTGATAGTAATACTTTATATTTAATGTAACTTCTGCATCCTGCATTGTGATTCTTAGGTCTCTACTATAATTTCCTGGTCTTTGGGCTCCCTTAAACTCATCTCTTTGGCCGCCACAAATGATTTGAAAATATATACTCAAATTAATGTATGTGTGTCACGGTGCAATTGTAGCTGCGTGCTCTTGCAAAGAGCTCCTGAAAGTTTGCTCTAACTTGGAGTTCCTTAGTATTAACTGCTCTGCTGTTTGCTGTTAGAGTGAATGTTTCTGCCTTCAAGGCAGAGGCAGCTTCTTGCTGTGGCTGGAAATTGGAAAAGATAAGAGGCAGGTTTTGTGTTTGTTTTCCTTTGTCCCTAGACCTCTGCCTTCTCCAAAGTTACTCTTCATGTCTTTGCTTATTTTTCACTGTATTTTTGACCCTACTAGCTTGCTTGAAAGCTGCAGGTATTGTGTGTCTGTTTTTCCAGAATTTCTCCCTGACCTCATTAAAAGAGATTTTCTCCCTGCAGGGTACCATTGCCTGCAGGGGTGGGGGGACGAGTGAATCTGTAGTTCAGCCCGACATACAGTAAAAAACTAGACAACCAGAAAAATAATTTTGAGCAGTGCAATGGGTTTGAGATGGCTTCAACCCACCTTCTCCTTCTTGGTGATCAGGGATGCCTGCTGTCATGCCAGTTGGCATATTACAGAAATCAGCAGTGGGAATCATGTTGGAATTGTGACTGGACTATCTATTGTGATTGCTATAATTTATTAAGTATAAGGTACATTTGTATTATACTTTCAGTACGTTTTCTATTACTCCACATCCCATGTGACACCAACTATTTTCAAACAAGTACATTTGAAATGAAATATTTCATCTGCCATATGTGGGCTATCTAAAAGAATCTAGTCTGACAGAAAAAAAAGGGGGAAAATGGCAAGATCAACATTTAACCTTAGCATTGAATTCCCACTGACCTTGTTCTGGAATGGTGTTGATCTCCAACGGTAATGGATCAAGGCAAATATGTAGTCTTTAATTCCATGGTTTCATATGGTAATGGATCAAAACAAAAATTTAGTTTCTAAATCCAAGTAACATGAAGTAGAGTAGGCTTCTCTTTCTTGGCATTGGGTATATGCTAAAAGAATCCCATATTAAGTGTGAAAAAAAGCCCAGTTAATTTAATGGGGAAAGCCAAGCAGGGCTGCACTTAAGGTGAGAACAAGAGGCTTGCACAGACCAGACTTGGAATGCACATACCGTGGGGTTAAAGATGGAGCACTCCTTTAAGGCCAGACACACAATGTTAATTTAAGTACTCAAAGTGATTTTGTACTAGAGGGGAGGGCAAAGGGACACCAGGTTCTCTTACTTTGTCATTGGATGGTACAATATAGTAGCTGGAAACCTACTAGAAACTTATAATTAAAGGTCTCTGCAGAATATATGGTTCTGCTGAGCTTCCTGCATAATTCTCAGGGAAAGGAGAGAAAAAATTCCTTTGAAAATACAGGAGGCAGTGAATCTGTCCTCTCTGTGTGAGTGAGCTCCAGCAGAGCTGTTGAGGTCTGATGTCACTGAAGGGAGGTAATGCTTGAAGTACAGCATGATCAGATAAAATATGCAGAAACCAAGCACAGCCTTGGGCTCATTTCCTTTTAAGCAAACAAATAAAATCTCTAAGGATATGGCAGGGGAAAACAACACAGGGTAGAAAGCAAACCTTTCGTTCAGGAATTTGAGGTACCCAGAAGTCGCTTCTGTGGCACAACACGGATATTATTTGACCCAAGTCATGGACCATGCTGTGTGGTGGCCTCTGTGGTTCTGAGGGTGCAGACCATGATAGCCAGAGCTGTCTGCTCAGGCCCTGCTCTTTCAAATTGATTGGTATGGGTGGACCTGGTTGCCTATAGAGTATCCCTGTTGCATCTGATAGGGCTGTTTGCAGAAGTGGTTTTTCTGTGTGCCTGTGTTCAACCATTCTGGAGAAGGTAGGATAAATAAAGCTCATTTGCCAGAACATCCCTAATTGTCACTGTGGATTGATGTCCAACCGCTGGTGCCAAGCCAGTGGGTTCAATTGCTCAGGTGGAAGCACACGGGGAACCTCTGTGATCCCTTGCCATCTTCCTGGGCTTCCCCTTCCCGTGTGTTTGCTGTCCAGTCAGTAAATGCAGAAGGTACAGTTGGATAGCTTGTGGTAGTGAGCAAAAAGTGCACCTTTGCCAGATGCAAATTGTTCTGATGTTTTGAGCTGCCCCCCCCCACCACACTCCCCAAGGCTGTGGTTTGAAAGAACTGATTCTGTCTTACAGTTCCTGTGCTCTGATAAGCCTTCTTGTCCACTAGTCTTTCCAGACAGAATTTTGTCTTTGATCTTCGACAGAAACTGGATAGATGAATTAACATATCAAAATAAATAGGCCTCTTTTATTATTTTTCCCCCAAGTCAGCTAACCTGGAGCTTTTCCAGGAGCAGAAGCTCCTCCATTTATTACATCTTTTTATCCTGATCAAGGTTTGCCATCTTTGTGTAATAGGACAGAGAGCTGGGAATAGAAGATTGTTCCTACCAATTTCTGTTTGATCTTCTCCTTGCCACACTGCCATTGAGAGATTTTCCCCACCCCTGCAGTTGGCTACAGTATAAAATCACTTGCTGCTAACAGTGCTCTGCTGCTCTTTCTCAATTTTTCTGGGTTTTTTGCGTTTTTTTTTTGTTTTTTTTTTGGCACTCAGCAAAGGATAGAGTTGGTTCAGTCCAAGACGTTGTTGGGCTAGAAAAGAGAGGGAAGACTTTATCCCATAAAGGCACAGAGGTTAAGGACATTTGTTTCCAGTCTTTTCATTTAGTTTGTCTCTACGCAAGATAAGATAAAGGACAAAATATAATGTCGCAATGTTCTCATACAGAGGATTTTTTTTTATTCCTGGAGCATAGCAATAGGAATTAGCTTAGAGAAGACTGAGAAAAACAAGAGGACATGTTGCTGTGAACTGTCATAGTCCCCTGTTATGGTTGCTGACTTTCTGGATTTTATGATGTCTCAGTAGTTGAAGGTCAGCTCAGTATTCCATCTTCTTAAGGCAGGTGTTTCAGTGAGGCTCTGAGTTTTTGTGTTTAAAACAAGGCAACCCTCCCAAATCCACATTTTCCAACCTGCTGGCTCTGTAAGAAGAGGTAAAACATGCTTTCTTGGTACCAAGGACTTAAAAACTGCTGGGCATTTTTAAATGACATGCTGCCAATCCTCTTTCTCCAAGTGAAAAAGTAGCACTTCCCACTTTGTAGACAATGGGAGTCTTATCACTGCTGTGTTAAAAGCAGAGTAATTCCAAAGCTGAGCTGAGCTGTTTTGAAAATTCCTCCTTGAGTTCCCAAGCTTTAATCTCCTGGTCCTGCAAGTAAAGCCTGTACATTCCTTCAGCCCCTCTCTGGCTTTAAAAGCACTGCACCTTCTTAGTAAGCTTGTACCTCAAATGTGAAGTGATATGGGGATGAAAGAGAAGGTTTTACATGGACTTGGAAGTCACCCTTTAGTTTTTTCACTCTATTGTCATAGGAGCAACAACCTTTCCTTTGTATAGTAAAAAATTATCATTATATGCTAGCTGAACTTTACAGAGGAGGATGTAGCATGGTTTATGTAGAAGGATGACAAGGCATGAAAACTAATTGTGGTGACTTGAAAACCCAAAAGTGTGATTCTGTGCATGGTGCCATTTCTGATTTGCATTTCACTGTGTACCAATGGCAGGAAAAAAGACAATTACTGCATGGACTTCCAATCCCCTTGAGAAACACAGCAACCCCTTCTAGAGTTTTAGTTGACATGGTGATATTTAAAAACAGTAATACAGGATCTTGGAAGCCATGGTAACTCGTACTGTACAGAGACACTAAAATGTAAAGCACCCTGTAGTGAGATAATGCAAAAGGTGTGTCTTGGCATTGGAGCTGCCCCGCGGGGAAACACTTATGATGTGAAAGTTGTCAGGGGCAGATGGTGTTTGGTACCTGACTTTGTGTCTCTGTGCTCATGAGAATTACCTGTATTGCCCAGTGCTGCCCCTCTGCACAGCTGCTATTTCAGGGGGCACTCTATTGACCCACCATGTGGGTACTGTGAAGGAAGGTGGTCTGCCAAGCAGCGCATCAGGGTGCAAAATCTGGAGTCCTGTGCTCTGTGTCAAGCTCCTCTAGAGGCTTACAGGGCTGTGTGGCTTTCTGCTCTCTGCTTGGGTGAGAGTTGTATTTTGGCTCCACTGAAATGTGCCAGGCTTTCAGCCAGAGAGCCTTGCAGTAGGGATTCTGCCTGAGAATAGCATGCAAAAATTTACTGGGCCTTCATCTTGCTCAGAGCTTCTAGATTGCTAAAGCAATATAAAGGTTAGCAAGAATAACTCATTACAGCCAGCCTAGCAAAGCTGTTCCCACAAAGAACCCTAGAGGGGTCGTCTCTGAGGTGTATTTGACTGGCTCCACATACCTCTGCCTAATGCAGAGCTGTACTTTCACACCGGTGTCTGGCAGGCTTGAGCAATCAGTAAATCACCTCAGGTCCTTAAAACCATGGCTGCCAGATGTCCTTCTGTGGCCAGAGGGAAAACTGCACTCTCAGAGCTGTGGTGTTTCCCACCTTGGGGAAGGTGGCTTTTGTTTTTCCTACAGTATTCAAACAAAGCTAAGTGCCATTAGTGTATTTTTTGTAACTATTTTTGGCAGCAGGTGAAGGTGAATGGATAAATGCAGTTATTCCAGATGTTAAGACTTATACCAGTCTGAAGCTGTAATGACAATACCAAAAATGTCAATACATTTCAAAGTTGAGAGAGAAGTGATAGCTTAGTATTACTGCATGGTTTTTTCTGTTTACTTGTTTCTTTTAGACATACCAAGAAAGGTTCAGCTGTTCTCAGTAATATTGAATAAGCTTCTAAAATTTTTCCAAACATACAGTGGTGGTTGACTTCATACTGGTGATCCAGTGGCTGAAGAGACTCATGCTGCAAACCTTGTAGAGGATTTTATGCCTTCATCAGTCTCTTAAGGTTCATGTTTTATTGTGCAGATAATTGTATTTGTGTGCTGTTGTCATGGTTGCATAGGTATGGACTTTCCCACTCGGGAAGACAGAGAGGAAATTTAACAGCATGTCACTGAGCAGGTAAAATCACACAGGGACATATGCCTGTTGAAGCAGCAGGATTCTGTTCTTCCTCTTTTGTCTTCTCCAGCCCCTCTTCCTCCAGTTCTGCACTCTCATTTTAATCTGTGTGGCACATTCCCTGTGAGGAGCTCTTAAGCTCTTTACCACTAACCTAAGGGCTGATATTAGTAGGAGCTCTGTCACAGAGATAAACAGAAGGGTCAGACCAGTGCACAGAATTGACAGTCCACCTTGCATCTCCCAGCTGCATTCCAGTATAAATAAGCATGGATTTCAAGTTTTTTTTTTCCTCCTTGCACCATTTATTACCAATCTTCTTATTCTCTGCAATGTTTACATCCATGAGTCTCTGGCCCTTAGACTGTGTTTGCTCCTCTGCTTCCTAGGGGTCTTTACTGATTGCAGTCTTTCATTGTGTTCATGTCTGCACTTCGAGGAGAGGTTGGGTCAGGAAGCACAGGCTGTGTCAGAAGAAGGGAAAGGATTAGAGGAACTGTCAATGTCCTAAGCCAAAATTAGATCTCTAGAGCTGTAAATACCAATTCTGTCCTTCTGAACCTGGATAGGCTTGAGCAACAGCTGGCGGTCAGCCAACCAGCATACTGCTCTGTCACCATTTGTCATCGTGTAATAAGGCACTTTTGTGACAGGGCTGCCAATGATTTCTCTGTCTGGAGGCTCTTCATAACAAAATAAGTGTCATCACAGCAAGCTCAAGCAAATGTGTAGTATAGTGCACTGACACAGGTAAGGCAGCCACTAAAGATGCCACAGCAGGATGCCCACAGCCAAGGTACAAATGCTTCCAGGGAGCTGAATATGTGTTTTGGTGACTAAGGAGGCTAGTCTGGTGTGACCAGTCAGCAAGGCACTTACTGATATCAGATGATAAACTGGTTTTGCACTGGAAGTGGAGGACAAAGAGGTGGAGATTTAGAGCAAGTGCTGAAAGCCATCCTGGATTCCCTCAGAAATTTTTACTTAGCTAAGGTGCCAAAACTTTGCTGCTATTGCGTCCCTGCTGGATCTTTCAAGGCAGCACAAAGATGTTGGCATTTGCTGACAAGGTGCCTCTGCTTTGTTGTGTAAACACATTCCTAACGTTTCTCAGTACGTATGACTTTAAGAGCTTGGTTTTCCTTGGGTTAGCAAAGCAAGTAATGGGAGTAGCTGTGTCCTGCTGCCACATTGAGTGGAATGGAAAGAGACAGAAAGCAATTATTCAAGTTAGAATGCATGCGGAGCATTTTTGTTATTGTTACTTATTGTTTTATGGTCACGCAAGTGGTGCTGCACTTCAGAGGAGGCAAAGCGAACCTTCGGTGCAGCTCGCGTAAATCACAATGGCTCCATGACACCTCTGGATTTACACCAGCTTGCTTCCTCTGCATCCTGGCCCCTGGTTTCAGCCTCCAAAAATTGCCTTGTGCATCTTAAATGTGAAAAATTTGGACAGCAGGCATGATGAACAAAAGAGAGGGGATGGGGAGGACACAACCCAGCTTGCTGCCTGATGTGGGATGCTGGGTTCCTGGGCAGAGCATGACCTTCTCTCCTCTCTGTTTTTTCATCTGAAAAATCTTTGATAAACCTTTGCATAGTATTCTGACTAATAGTTACATTGGAGGAGGAAATACACTTGGGAGGCAGGGCATGTAATAAGTCCTTGAGGTGAAAATAGCTAAAACAGCTAAATTCCTGTTTGCATTAAAATATGTTGTTGTGTCTGCTTCCCTGGCTGTTTAGGTGGCAGAAGTGGTTTTATTTCTATTAAACGTAGAGATGAGTATCCCCTTGTGCTGCTTTACACACATGGGGGCTGCTGCAGTGCCTGAAGGTTCAATGTGAGTAACTCACCCATTGGTTTGGGTTCAGCTGTGATTTAGAGCCTTTTTTGGTGTTTGTGGTTTTCCCTGTCCACATCTCAATGCTTAAATTTCCCAGGGTAGGGAAGTGCAGCTATGAAAAATCATGGAGGTGGCTGTAGAGAGTTGGTGAGAAGTTGTGTAAAAAGGATGTTTTTAGGGGGAATGTGTGCAAGGATTTTAGTTATTTATTTATTCTGTTTTGAGGTGGGAATGAGACTTTGACTCCTGTTACTTTAGAAAACTTCCCAAGGCCCCCGTGGCTGCTCTGCTCTGTGTACCTACAGCCCTGGGGACCCTGTCTGAGTGGGCCACCAGCTGCCACCCTTTCTGCAGAGGCACAGACTGACAGTGGCACCCCTCATCAAAAGAAGGGCAGGCACCACGTGGGCTTGCCCTGTTTCCACAAGCAGGTGTCTCTGGAGCTGTTGCAGGAAAACCAAAGAAGTGGGTTGTGCAGGCTGGCTGTCTTTGAGGTTATGGGCTTGCTGAAACGAGGGCACTGGCATGGTGGTGATTGGGTTCCTGATCCTTGCAAAACCCAAAGCAGTCAGCACTATCAAGATGTGTAGGATAATAAGATAGCTTACAAAATTCAATCCTTATTAATTTCCATGGGTTTTAAATTGGGTTAACCTTTATAATTAGCAAAATAAGGCTTTTAATAATCATCCCCAGAGAAAAAGGGACTTCTAAGAAAAAAAATCCCAACAAACCCAAAACACCAACCCAACAACAAAAAACAACCTTTTGCTCGATCTACTCTATGCTAACTTCTTAGGCACATTTTACTGCTGTCTCTTCCAAGCAGCCCAGGTGAGGTGCCCTGCTCTGCCATCAGGCAGTGCTCTCTGCACAATATCCCTCTGACATCAGCACCATTGCTGTAATTCACCTTGAGGGTGCTTATCAGTGTGTTCACTGCCAAAACAACTCTGGCAAGCTTTCTAAGTAATCTTTTTAACAAGCTGTGATATCTGTGTTTTCCACCCTAGCTGTTAACACAACACTGTAAGTTTTTCATTTCAACTCGATTATTGTAGCTCGTGTGTTGGGCTGTGTCTGGATCCTTGCAGCCTCAATACTGACAGTGACCTAACTCCAGATAAGGTGAAGCTAAGCCTGCTGGGGCTTCAGACCTAAAAATGTCCTGCTTGCATTTTTGCAAATCAGAAGTCATAAGTTTTCCAAGCCTAATTTGCAATTTAACTATGCCAAGTTGTGAAGAGCTGTATGCAAAGAAACAGAAACTATCACAGAATTGCAGATTTCTTTTCTCCTAAAAAGAAGCCTAAGGAGAATGGAGAAAATTCTTATTCTTGCCTTTTTTTTTTTGTAAAGCAGAAGGTGCAGCCTTTTTTCCTGTCAAAACCTGGGAAAAAGTATTAGGTGAAATATTGTTTCAGTCAGTGGAAGGAAAGGGAAAATTGTGCACTTTACCAAAACCAAAAAGAAAATATTTCCCAGAGGAGAGAAAAATGTTTTGTAAAGAAATATCAAAATGCTTGATTTTGTAAGTAGTTTGTTTGAACACTTTCATTTCTACTTTTACCTGGATATACCTGTTAGCTAAATTAAATTTGAATTTTCAGATATTTGTAAAAATACCAGAACAATATTTAAGACTTCTTTTTCTTGGTAGCTGATTTTACATTCATATGAAGACTGTTGTCTAGCAACTATTAGCATAACAGAGCTGAAGTATGACCTCCAGAAATAACTTCTGAAACTGAAATTTGCTGTGCATTTGAGCCACTGGCATCACCTAAGGAAAATAAGTCCTTCCCTAGTTCTGCCTTTACTCCTAACCTCTTTATCATGTTTCTGTCCCAGCATGAGTTGTATTTGCGGGTATGTGAGGGATCAGGTATTGATGCAATGGACAGCCCCTTTCTTTTGGCATTAGAGAACTATAAAATTTGGAAAGGACCTTGGCAGATCATCTGGTCCATCCCTTTGTGGAGGGGGAGCCTAGATGGGACTATCTAGCATGCTGTTGAATTGCACCTTGAAAACCTCCAGTGGTGGATGGACACACTACCATGTCCCTGGGGAGGTTCTTCTAATGAGTGGCTGATTGTTTCACTGTAAGAAATTTCTTGCATCAAGATGGAACCTCTCTTGGTGCAACCCCTGTCTGTTGCCCCTTGTTTTGTCCATGTGGCCCTTGTGCTGAATCTTTTCCCTGTTACATGCATCTTTGCAGGAACACAGTGCTTATATACGCATGTTTCAGGCAGTGAGGTGCTGGGGAGGTAGGACACTTGGACACTTCACTACTTTGGCAGGCAGAGAGAATATTGATAAATACTGCCTGCAGAATTTGTGGTGAGCCTCATAGAGTTTGGATGAAGCTGTAGGAAGCCTAGAAAAAAAATGGAACAGCTCAGAGAGAAGCAGAGCTAATGAACCTTAATAACCTATGTGTTTGTATTTTGAGGAGCAAGTGCATGTAGGTTTGCTGGTGCTTGGTCAGAGGGAGCATTCATGGTACAGTCTTCTCCCAGGCAGGGTCTTAAACAGTATTTTCACTTGCTCTCCTGATTAATTCCTACAAAAAAAATGAATGTTTCTGAGGGCGCTTCCTACTTGCCAAAGGCAACGGAAATTGGCTAATGAGCTCAGAGTCAGCAGAGGGAGGCAGAAAGGCACATGCAGAGCATTTAACTGGTTTGGAAGCCAAACCACAAACTTAATCCTTGGAGAACACAGTCATGTGACATGAGGCATTGAATTGCCAGAGGGTGTGGGGAAGCTGAGGGTGTTATTACCCTAGCATGCATGGGGATGCCTCAGTGGGTGGCAAACTCCTAAACTTCAGCTTTGATTGGGAAGTTAAATCAGTAGTTAGAAAGAGACTGCTATTCTAGAACTGCTTTGCTCCATCTTGTGTCCCATGGTATGACTAATGGGCCTTGCCAGCTGAGAGGAAAACAGAGTTGGACACTCAGATAGTGAAAGTTCCCTGAGGCGGTCAGCACTCCAGGGCCCTGATGCCAGCAGAGCTCCCAAACTGATTTAGAATCAAATAAAATAGTGGGGAGGGAGAGGAGGAGGCATAAATATTTTTCCCTTGTTAACTTATTCTCCCCTTTCGTGCATGAGCTCATGTGATGTAAAGCAATTCAGCTAAAATAAGTGCATTTGTTGGGATCTGCATGCTGTGCTGTGAGTTATGGCTGGAAATCGCTCTCTGGCCAGCCCATTCCTTTCCTGCACTGCATCACCCTGTGCTCCAGCAGTGCACGAGGCAGAAGGCCCCTGGGAAGTGTAATGAATTTGGTGGGGTGACAAATGCATATCTGGTCAGCGCAGAGAGCAAGGGCCAGGCTGTGCAGCTGCATTTGCCATCGTGCCTGTGGCTCAGCACCTGAGCCCATAGAAGTAAGGGATGTCACCAGCCCTGGGGGAAGGAATAGCAGAAGGACGGATCGTGGGATATGCTGCTTCCTTCAAGAAGCAAAAGGGCTGCTCAGGGCGTGTGCAACTCTGAGTAAGGTTTCACTTCTTACTTCTCCTTTTGCCTTCTATTTGAGAGACTCTCTGTTGCTTCTTTACCTGGTCTGCAGCATGTTACCACAAATATTGTAACGCAATTCTAGCTGTGAAGTGCCTCATATTTTCCCATGGTGCACATCTCCTGCAGAGACTTCCCCCTGGCCTGCATGTTCTAAATGAAACTCTCATTTTGATGCGTCTTCCATCTGCTTAAGTGTTGGCCATAAATAACAACATATTACAAAATTGCCTTCTTGTCAACACACAGATTGTTTATGTGTCATTTCCTCCATCCTTTGTGTTGCTGCAACTTCCTAGGGAAGGAGGATTTATTGGTATAGCAACATTTGGGAATGGAACCAAATCCCATGGAGTATGAAATAAATATAGTCAATTTTTGGTACTACATTTTTATTTATCTTTTTAATGAGACATCTTCTTTCCTTGACGGCTTTGTATCTCACCATGTGGCATCCACTAGCTTTGCCATATCATCTGTTGTTTAGGGTCTTATATTTCCAGAGTATGTTTGCAAGCTGAGTGTAGAACTGTGAACCACAGTCCCACAGTATTTTTGACTGAAAGCTAGTCTGGAATTTCTACTTAATGTAAGCTAATCTTGAATCACCACAGTCTCATTTTGGTGTCAATTTGAAAGAAGGGCTCTGTCAAATTTATAATGCTGTTGGGCGATTGGTCAAGGGTCATATTCAGAAAAAAACAGGAGTTTGTGTTTTCTGTGATCTCTAAATCAAATAGACTGTAAATAAGAACCCTAGACATAAGTATTGTGTTCTTGTGCCAGTAAATTGCTAAAGCCCCTCCATACAGAAGGCAATGCACTTTCTTGTGTGAATGCTCCCTTCCCTAGAGGCTGACTGGGTCTGGCTCTTTGGGGACTAGCTGATACCGCCATTACTCCAAATACAGAATTTTACAAGAGCTCACTTTTCATGTTGAGCCCTGTTGGAACGTTGCTCTGTTATTTGAAATGCTGAAATGTTGTTATTAAAGCTGTTAAAGGCCTGTACTGTCTCAGTGATAAGCTCTCTTGTCCCAGTGAGATTTACTACAGATGCAGGGGATACAATGTGTGCCCGGACTTAGGCCACTGAGGAGGTGAAAGTGGGTGTCTGTTCCTTGTGGCCCTGGGCCAACAGTGACACAGCTATCCTTGGTGCTGGATTGTTCTATTCCACATTTGTTTTGTGAAAGCAGGCTTCTTGAATTCTTGCTTATTGAGGATAATGATATACGTGCTATGTGTGTAGCTCATCCTCACACCTGAATGTATATTCGAGCAGAGTTACTTCAAAATAGGTAGAAATGCTTGTCTTTCTTTCTTGCTTTTGTACAGGGGTACTTTTGTGCATCTGCCTAAATAAGCCAGGCATACGCTTTTAAGGGAAAAGGCCTCATCTAAGTAACAAATACTCCTGGCTCTAAACCACTCAGTTGGACCTGGAGAGTTTTGATGATGATTCAAGAACAAAAGCTCTGCCTAACAAGGCCTGTTGCCATTTTTGTGTAGACATAAGTCAAGTCTGAGACATTCTGCTAGCATTTTTACAACATATGTGACAAAATTCCCAGAATCTGCTGCTCTAACTTTTCCAGAAGGACAGATTTTGGACTGCTTGGTTGCCTTGAGGTTTATTAGATCCTTTGGACACCTGACAGCATGGATAGCTTTTCTTAAATAGTTTCCTTTAATCTTCACTGAGCTTTTTTGGCTTTACTGGTGCTATGTTTTACAATTAACACTGGTGGATTTTGTGATGTAGAGATCACTGGCTTAACTCTGTTTCTATTCAGATCTGCAGTAAGCCTCCCAGAAAATTCCCCTCTTAATTTCCCTTACCCAGCGCTTGCTTTTACAATTGTATGCAGAAATTTACCTTTTCTTGCATGCGTGAATTAGCCCCTTAAAAAGAGTTGACACTCATCTTTCTTGGAGAGAAAGCTGGAAGGCTTCAGGCTGCTGAGAATAGGCAAGGTCACCACAGGGTCTGCAGAATGCAGGAAGGAAATGCATAATTTGACCTCCACTGTGACAGGTGGACACATTGCAGGGACTCCAAAGGCTCACGTAGAATTTGCAGAGAGCCTTGGAGGTTTGGTTGAAACCCTTGGAGACATGCAGTGAAAGCAAAACAAGCAAGGGGGTTATTTATGGTCTGCTTCTTTTCAGGATTTTTTATCTTTTTTTTTTTTATTCATTCAAATGAGAAAGTTGGCCATCCTGCTTGTTTCTGATGAAAATCTCTCTTCTGAGATTAAAGGTCTCTTCAAATAGCTAAACGTGTTTAGTCTTTTTGGGGCATTCATTGCTAAAAGAACAAAAACTTCTGGCTGCATTATGTTTGCAAGATGAAATGGCTCTTTTTTATTCTTAGTATAAATAGGTCTTTGTCTTATGGAAATAGATTTCATAAGTGACTTTATGTTGACCGGAAAATAAGTGGCATTAATCGTAAGAGGCAAAACCTTTATGTACAAGTTCCTTTTTTAACAATAGCAAAAATATGGTAGTTTTAGATAGGGTAGACATTCCCCAGAAATTGTTTCATTGTCTGCTTAATCTTATACTGGGATTCTAGGGAGATGTATTACAATTTCTAGGTATATTTCTCTACTTTAAGGGTAGTGACGGTTATCAGAATCTCAACATATCTGAAATAAACTTTCCTTGTAAAGAAAGGAGGAAACTCATCCACTATACCCCAGGTTTGTAGTGGATAACATGGGAATTTGCTTACATTTCTGGAAGAAAAGATTAAGAAAAAGCATTCCAACAGAAAAGGACAGGGGGATTAGACATTCTGCTCAGGATCTGAAGTCTCTGTGGCTGCTCTTTAATTGCCAGTCAGGCAGAGACATTGACCATGAATGACACAGGCAAAACTGAGCTTGCCTCCAGGTTGAAGTTTGCCCTGTAACTTGTAGAGGTCCCTTCCATCCCCCTGGGTGCATGATAGTTCCATGCGCTATGGACCCATCTTCCTGACAGCTGTTGCTTCTCATTGGATATTTGTGATTTTTGTCCCCCTATACGGAGAAAAAGCTATATGCTTAATAAACTGAGGACCTATTCAAGAAGGGGGAAAAAAGTGAAAAGTGGATAAAATCCCAAATTAAATGTTAATTATTATAAAGCTCTCTGATTCTGCTTGGTTTGTTGAACTTATGTCCATTTCTATGTCCATTTCTCATGGAGTTTTAGCTGCAAGATCTAACTTTAGTGTTTTTCCTGTAGAATCCCTGTCTCAGCCTGAGCAGTGCTTGCAGAACAGGTAGCAGCTTACTGTTTGTTCTTCATGCACAAAGTCAGTCCTTGTACATTCTCTACTTCACAATGTATCTTGCTCTAAAAGCAAGGCATCTTTATTTTATAAAAGACATTTCCAGTGTTGATTCCTGCAGTAATACTGAATAATTGGTTAAATGAATTATCAGTGTGCGCAAGTCAGTTATCTTCTTCATCCTGCACCTGAGACACAGTCAGAGAGACAGACAAGCTAAAATCAGTAAAAATGTAAATTTGTTGTTTCAGTTCAGTTATTTGATTGTGCAAATTCTTATTTTCTGCTGTGGTATCAAACAGCAACCTCTAGGCAATGCAGAAGTTTGAGTTACTTGCTGCTCTTTGACAAGTTGGTTCATCCTGAGTGTTCAGAAAATGGGGTTCACACTGTTAAAGATCATGCAAAACTTTGATTGCCAAACATAAAATAAACAATTAATAAAATTTAATTAAAAAATATAAATATCAATATAGTGTCCAAAGTCATAGCCTTCATGCTCTCTTTTTCATGCCACTAAGGTCCTACTGGACAAAAATGAAAGAGCCATGACATGGATGCTACTGTTTTATTTTCTTCCTAGTCCTTTTCTGGGGAAAGGGGGGATGTCCCCATGTGTGCCATTTCTTGGGTGGATGTTCATAGCCAACACACTGAAGCAAAAGTCACAGACTGAGTAAAGCATGGGGAACACATTGTGCTACTATTTTTCAGTAAATCTAATGTTAGACCTGCTAACAAGTCTCTGCCCAGAGTTCACTGTATGGGTTTTTTTCATTGTTAGCTACCTTCTGTTAGGTGTTTGATGCTGCAGGAAACAAAGCATTTGTCCTCGTGTGTAACTCATGAAAGAGTGCCCTTTCTGATGTAAGACTGCAGGTTCTCTTACTACTATGACTAGGTTCTGCTCAGCTGTCTCCTGGAGCAAGCCTTTTTTCCCTTGCTTCATTTCCTATGTTCTGTTTATTGAGATTTCCCTGTATTTTTGTGGGTGGTCAGGGTTTGGCCCTCCTACTCTTGAAGTTAGAGTTCCTACATGATAATAAAAAAACCAACTTGATAACACTTTTACTGCCTTGCGATGGAGGCAGAGATGCTGTTCTGAGGTCCATTTTGAGCATGTTTATGTACAGTTATGATACGCCTAGGCTGCTAAGCAGAGTGGAGCCATCCCCAGTGTAGCAGCCAACGATTTTGACTCAGTAATTTCTGTAAAACAGAAAATTATCAGAAATTTTCACATGGTTTTGTTTTCAGTATTTTAAAATTGTTTCTGTCTTGGAGAAATGTGTGCAAATGGGCCAAGTCTTTTAGACTTGTGCACAGAGACAGCTCTTAACATGACACAGATCACGTTGTTTCACTGTGCAGAAATGCGTAGGATTCATAGGCCAGTGTATCCAATGAAGCTGTTGCTTCATGGGAACCTATTAAGACCTTTGCAATCCATTGCTCTACTGCTTATGAGTTACTGGCTGAACCTTTTGCTTGCCAGCAGGTTTCTGGAGTGTCTTGAGGATGCTTCATGAGCGGTGTGTTTCATCTGTGTGTGGTGGGCTGCTGTACAAGAGAAGTCTTGAGTCCTTGGTCCCCTCTGTTGTATGGCAACCTGAATTGTGGGGCTGTGAAATACTTAGTACAAGGTTTGTCCTGCTCTGGCAAAACTCAGGCTTTAACAAGCTGCTTGCCAGGCAATGTCTGTGGAGTATTTTCCATGGAGTTCTTGACCTTTTAGAGCTCTTGGTACGCAAAGCACAAAAAAGTTCCCTGCTCTCTTAATATCTGGCAACTAAGGAACTTTATAGCTTTATTGCTGCTTTCTCCTATTATTCTGTACAAGACTGAAAGCTGCATCTTCTACGAGTGCTGCTTGTCCTTGATCTCTCAAATAAAGCTGAGAGTAGAGGACCTGGAGCCAAGACTGCGTACTCTGAGAACAAAGTGAACAGGAGCAGAAGCAGGTTTCTCTGTTACATTCATTTCCAGATAGCCAAGCAATTAGCTTCAGAACTTCAGAAAACTATTGCTGCTGTCTTGTGACACTTGAGAAGTGGCTTCACAAGAGCCATTACCATTTGAGCGTTTGATAGAAGTGCGATCTTCACTTATGGGCTGCTGATGCGTACAATGTGAAAGATGAATTTTCTGCTCAGACACTCCCCAGCTTATTGTAGTAGAAAATTGTGCTCAACGCTACATTGTTTCTTTTGCTGTACATTCTGTGTTCTATTTCCAATGCTTGAATTAGGGTTACAAATTTCTAGAGTTATGCGATGACAGCATAACCTTGGAACTATTTTAAGACAGCGTGGCAGGCAATAGAGGCTCCAAATTTACATTTGGTAATAAAAAAATGGCTTCTATAAAATTTAATATGGGCATAGAAATATTATTATGACTTTGCAAATCATTGCAATGGAAAAGCTCCCCTGTAAGGTTTTCTGTTGAAAGGCAGCGCTTGGCAGTGGCGGTTTCCTCACTTAGGGTAAATGTGCCATTGTAGTTTTCAGCCTTACAGAGTGATGGTAACAGAAGGAAGTGGTAGCAAAAATAAATTTTTATTTTTGGCTTAGTTTCAGTAACCTAGGAAGTTATTAATAACTGCAACCACTTGAATAATTTATAAGATGCATCTCTGGTTTTGTTCACATTAATTATTTGATCATTTCCCCTGATTATTGTTGTTTTGTAATTACAGTGGTGCCTAGAGGATCAAATTAAGTTGAGGATCTCTTACTCTGTCTGCTAAGATGGAGTTCTTTCCTAAAGAAGCTGCAATCTAAATTGCTGTGATAAAGAGAGAAGAAAGAAGATAAAACTGTTTGCTCAGGGTTATAGCAAAGTCTCTGGCAAGGCTGAGTTGTCATTTTTTTGGAATCCTTACTGCCAAAATGACAGACTGGAGGTTTGTCTTTAATACCCAAGATGGTGTTGTTTAATAGAGCTGATAAGTCTAGAAGGAAAAATAAAATCCATGTTGTGCCAATGGAAATGAATCCATGAAGGCTTGGATGTGAGGGCTATTTTAATAGCTTTTCCTGAAACAGTTGTTGTCTGTCATAGCTTACCCCAAGGCATGGACCAGAGGTGTCTGGCTCTATCATATGAGGTGGTTATTAGGCTGAACTCAACAAAATTCAGTATAAACTTCAGATTCATCTGTGTGCTTTCCATTGCCCTGACAAGAAAAACTGTTGAAACTGTCTAATTACATTTCTGTGGTTTTATATTGTTTACTGTAATTTTTTATCTTGATTTAACTTATGCACAGTGTTTGCAATTGTAACTGAAGTTTGAGAATTCAATAAATTATGAGATTGAGTTATTCCCATTTAAAAAGTAATTTTGAAATAAGACTGCTCCTCTATCATGCTATAATTGAGGACTGAAACATAATGAGAGCAAATTATTGTTCTTATGTGCATTTCAACAAGCCATTAAAAACAAGGGGGAAAAAACCCACTTTGAAAACCACAAACTCACTCTCTCTTTTAGTTTAACAGCAAATGCAGAAATATAGCTGCTCACTGAAATCGAGAAGAGTATCTTTGTTGTGTTTAAAACCAAAGAAACAGAATTGAATTGAAATGTTTTATGAATAAGGTAATCTTTTGCTTGAAGATGTAGTGTTGTATTGTTCTCTGCCTTTTAGCATTACAAACCTTTTCCAGCTTCCTGTTGACATCAGACCAGCAGAGATCCTTTGTTCTTGAAGTTAGATTTTGGTGTGAGTGAGTGAACAGGAGAGATCAGTCCCGGAGTATGATTCAACCTCTGTCTTAGGAGGCCATGAATGAACTGAACTTTAGTGTAGCTTTTCTTTTTCTGTTAGACTACCTTAGAGTGGAAAGTTAATCCTCAGAACATGAATGTTTAAGACTGAAATGTCTTGTATTTGAGTTGTAGGAAAACAAGGAATAATTTCTGGGAAAATAAATATTGCACATGTAGGTGGTTTTTATTTGTGTGNTGGTTGGTTGGTTTTTTTCTGGAAATTGCATGGAATCCCAGAAAAACTGTTCAGGGATGAATCTCAATGGCTAGATACTCATTTCCTCCTGTCTGAGAGAGGATATATTTGTGGGGGTTATTTTGGGCGCATTTGTTTAAAAACTTCTTGAAAACTTGCCAGCAGCTAAGATTCCAAATACCATAGAATAATCCATTTCCCTGTTTCAGTGATCTCTGGCCCCTTGAAGTTCTAGTTGCAATTAGGAAGATGGTCTTGAAACTAAAAAGCTAGCTTGTGCTTTTTTTGTGTGCACTTGCGCCAAGTTTTGTAATTTGTAGAAGAACCACCAGGCATCTATGCTGTAAGGGATTCCTGGAAGTGTTTTGTTATTGTGAAGAGATTTACTATATGTACTAAGACAGAGGTCTGTCTCGTTCTTCATGTGTCTCAGTGTTTGGAGGATTAAAATTCAGGTGCATGGTGTGTTGTTGTGTGTATGTGTGGGGTATTTCATTTTGGTTGTCTTAAATGCATTATTTGGACATTTGCACATTCCTTGGCACATGACCAAGGTTTCTTTGCTGCCTGTGGACAGATATTTGGATATGGAAGCATCAGTGCTTTGAAGGGGAATAGTTGCCTTATTTTAGGCAGTAGTGGAGACCCACATGACTATGTCAAGAATGGTGTTACGGAGGTTGAGCTATGATTAGTAGGAACGCAAGAGATGCGTTGAATCCTTTGAAACTTAAAATGTTAGAGCTGTGCCAGAGTAAAAATCAGTTTCCTGCTGCAGGACCTGGAATCTGATCATCAGCACCTACAACAAACCACTCCAGTGAGCCTAAACCTTTGTGGCACCTGGGTTCTATCCCATTAGGTTTCATTGATTTGTCATCACACCTTTTCAGTCTGCTTAGCTGGACAGGTATTCCCTCCATCACCCAGAGGGAAAGTGGCTGCCTGGGGATATGGTAATGAGTGACATAATTACAGAGGTCACCAGGCAGCCTGGCTCTATACCAGGACACATGTGACTTCTTGATTATTCCCAGGTTGCCAATGTTTTAGGTCTGTTTATTTTCAGTAAAACATTATTGGTGCGTGAAATTACTGCTAGGATCTCAAGAGGTTCCAGAGGAGAATGTTAATATTGTTAGGCTCTCGCACTTGGAAAAGGTGCATGAAGGTAGGAAAGCAGGGTCTAATTATAAGCCCAATTAAAGTATCTGAAGGAATACAAAGCATAGTCTAAGAGGTAAAATAGACAAAACAGAAAACAAATCCATCTCTGCTCTGTGATTTCTGTGACTGAAACCAGGTTGTGCTCTGGTTTTACAAGAGTATTGAGATTCCTTTACAAGAATACTTGAGAAAAGAGAAGGATATAAAGGAAACCCATTATGGAAGGTTTTTTGTGTAGTAATCAGACAGATGGTGGTGGAATTGTGTGCACACAGCAATAGGAAAAAGGTTGGTTTCTAGGCCCCCAGTCTTCCTCCCAGCTCCACTCGCAAGGCCAGCAGGTCTTTCCTGTGCTTACTCTTTCTTAGCAGATATAATTATATATGTGTAGGACCTTGAATGCTGGCTCAGCTGCTGGAGCTGTGTGATGCAACTGAAGACCAGCGTTAACAGCATTGAAGGTGTCAGACATGTTTTAAATGGATTAAACAGAGTGGAAGCTGTCTGTTTATACATCTCAGCAGGTCAGGCTGAAGCTTAACAAAATGTTTAATGCATGTGCTTAAATGCATTCCTGTACCACAGAGCAATGGTAGTCCATCTGTAACATTCTGTGTGTTGTGGCTGCAGTGGAGGTGCTGTGCTGACTTGCAAGCCCTAGGCTCACATGCTGTTTTGAGACATACATTTTCATTTCTCCTGGCATAACTCCTTGCCAAGTTACCATGTTGGTTTAGCTGAAGTACTGGCATCAACCAAAATATCAGGATGTTTCCCGAGACTGAAGTTTGCTGCCTCTGACAGTTTGTAGATACAGATAGATGTTTCACAGCAGAACCTGAGTGGTAACTGAATCCCTTTCTGTTTGGAAAGGTTGTTCAGCTAAGTGCCCTGCAGCTAGATCCAGGGATTTGTTCTTCTTATTTCTGTGGATGTCATAGAGAATTACTTATTCACAAGGATCCTTGCATTTTCCTGATTTCTCAGGAGGGTTTCTTTTTAAACATTTATTTTGGTATTAGTGTTAAAGGTGACATTGCATTCACCTGTGTTTTATTCATTCAAATGCATGGGATTATTTTTTATTATTATTTGTTATTTATTTCTTTAGCTATCCTTTCAGCTCTGTAGTGGAAGAGATTTCTGGACTACAAGTTGTTTTCCACCTTCCTCAGTGAGATATAATTTTTCCCAGAGCCTTTATTTGTTATTCTTGTCCCTAGCCTTAGCTACTTAGTAGCATATTCCACAGAGGAAAATAAATTGTGAAGCACCAAAAGTAAGATCACAGAGTGGATAGGTAAATTTCTTCAAGGGAGAGAAAGAAAAGGGCAAAGGCAGGCTGGAGTGTAGAAAAAGATGGAGAAGGAGTTTCCTCAAGACATGAAGGTAATTACTCAGGCTATTCTCCTGGGCCAGCAGTCCACAACCATCTCTTATCTTGTAGAATTGCCAGTTGCCTTTGGGAAGTGGCATGTTTCACACAAGGGCCTTCCTGTCTTGGTGAATATGCAGTTTTTCAGGAGTGTCCTGGTATTCTTTGGTCCTTGCCAGGTCCAAGAGCCGAATATTCGGTTGCTCTGAAATTCATGTGGAGAGTTAGCACATTAAACATGAGCTTCATAAGTTCATTTCAGACACCCCTTTGCTGAAGTATGGTCACCATGGCCAGCACAGTCACATTTCGAGCTGTGTGACTCATGGCAAACTGTAATGGGAAGGCCAAGCACTGATGCTGTCTGTAGGGTTCTGTGAGATGTTTACAGAGAAACCAAAGGAGAGCCCTACTGCAGGGTAATGGGACACAGCATGATTTACCGAAGACCTGGGTGGACTCTCTAATCCTTGACATTTTTAAATCCCTACTGAGTGTTTTTCCACAAGATGTCTTCATTCAAGTGTATTTTAATTTAGGAGAATAGTTTTCCAAAGTTCAGGTACAGTAATTGTTCAAGTATTTTGTGGCTTTGTTTACATTTCTATATACACTCAAGTAAATGGTTTCAGGGAATGCTAAGCACAAGAAAAACATAGAGACAAGAGGATTTGTGCTGAATGAAGTCCAGACTGAAAACCACTGAAGCCCAGTTCTCCACAATAATGGTTGTGTGTACCAGACACCACAAAGTGTTTGGGTCAACCATATTGTCTCAGTTTTTCAGCTGCTAAAGAAAGTAAAGATTTTTCAAGGGTTTGCAAATCAATAGACAAGAGACATTCCCATTCAGAAACGCCAATAAAATAGCCTAACATCTACATCGTGTGCAATCTGATGACCTTGCTATAAAGCCCATAACAAAATAAACTTTGAAATAGGTGGGAGGTAGGTAATTCAGGAATTACAAGCTATTTGGAAATTATGGGACTGCATCTGTATATTTCAGAAAAATGAAAAGCTTCATGATAACTATTTAGCATTTGTAACAGCTCAGTATAAAAACAGAATTAGAGGTAATGTCTTGATGTAGCAGATCTTTTTTAGAAGCAAAACAAAAACAAATAAACAAAATATTGTTGGTATCTGGTTTGTATTTTTAACTGTGAAGTGACCACAGGAGGACTAGGACTAAGCTTGCCACCTTTCTTTTTTCAGTTCTTCATATGCTGAGCTCTTGCAGTAGTTGTTGCTGGTAGGGTACCCAGAACTGCAGGCTTTGACCCATGAAATGTGCATCCTCCAAATTTTTCTGGAAATGGAAATAACCATGCAGTGCTCCTGGTAGCAGTCAAAAATAGAATCTTTGGTTTCTCTTGAACAAGAACATGACACAATGCTTTCTGAAAAATAAACATCACTATTTCTGACCTCCTGTTTCAACGTGACCAACCTGATCTGGCCACTGGTGCTTTTCTCAGTGCATTTCTTTGATTTGGAACCCAAGTGTGGAATCCAGCTGTGATGTTTGCTTTGATGGAGCCACTGAATAGAGCTACAGGCAACTAGTTAATACTGATGTCCCTAAAGCAGGGTTTGTTCACCCAGTGTTCAAGAGCCAGTCTACAAAAGGAATTGAGATATTTGATTTAATTAGCATTCTGCAGAATAGGATAGCAGCCTTCTAATGCTTCCAGCACACCTTCCAGGAAGCAGGCAGCCTTTTATCCAGAAAGGGAATAAAGAATGAATAAAACGGAAAGAGGTGTCTGGTCACTCACAATTATATAACAAAATTCTTTATGCGTGTGTGTTGGTCTTGGTCTGGTTCATTGTGTTATCATTTGCATATATAAATTTCCCTGGATGTACGTTTTTTTAGCATTACAATAATCTGGGGTAACTTGAGGTTATATTTTCATCCTATCAGCTAACACCAAGTTATTATTTAATCATATACTCAATTACAGTTTCTGCTTGAGTCTATTTGAACAATTAATTGTCAGTGAAATAAGGATTTGTGCTATTCTGTTCCTGGGGACTCGTCACTCTTCCATTGCTCTGGTACACTGTTGTCATGGTTTCAAAACCAACCCAGAGTTACTGTGAACTTCTTTGTGGATTTTTAACCTCATCTAACATAAAATTCTCCCCTTTGAGACTTATGGACATATCCACAGAACATTCCTTAGAAGTTACACCCCGTGTTTGATTAAAAAAGCCCACAGTTCTGTAACCAGAAAGAACACAATAAGCATATTTTTTGATTTTGTGATAGATTTTGGTGCATCAGAATAGCTTTAAGGGCCCGACAGCTAACCACAAGAACAGTGCAAAGTCCTTTTCCCTTTTCTTTCTGTGGCTCATCTCTCCAAGTGTGGATATCAAGTTTCCATCTTGAAAGATGTGTACTGGCATGAAGGGGCAAAGGTGCTTGCTGTCTGAAGTACCTATGTAAAGATGATAAAATGTGCAAAAGAAACAGCAAATAACCTTTTATCGTTGCTACCTCTTTAACATGCATTTCATTGCTCCAATTGCCCAATGCTTTAGCTGCATATGATTTCCCTTACAATACATCAAAAGAACTCTTTCACTGACTCCTGAAGTGAGTCTCATCAAGGCAATCAGCAAGACATCTACCAATTTGATCTGAATTGCCAGGTAAAACTTTAAAAAATTTTGTTGTTGTTTTTTGTTTTCAATCATGTTCTTCACCTTTTTACTAGACTGAAGCTCACAGAGGGTATGTACATCACATTAAACTGCAGAAACTTTGATACTTCTTGGACATCTGTTCCCACATTAATTTTTCATGTAACTTCTTGAGAAGGACCTCATCATTTCAGCAGTTCTGAAAATGTGTTGATTTGAAGTTCTCCACCATTCTTCTGATTTTATTTTTTTTTTTGTTTGGGTTTTTTTTAACATTTTGGTATTTCTGCCAATTGATTTTTCTTCTTTCATCAACATATTCCAACAAAATTACATTGTTGTTGTAACCTTGCCGTTGTTCCAGTGGCAGTATGTTTTTGCTAATGCGTTACCAATCAGAGTAGTGCTGTTTTCAATTCATGAAGGGGCACAATACAGTGCAGGTGCAGCTTTCTTCCCATTATGGGATTCTCTGATTTGATTGTTTTACTTTGTCTAATGGAACTTTAAAAAAAAACGTACTTTTTAAATCCAAAACATGTAAAATAACCATTTGTTTTTGGAACTGAGACTATCAAGGTGTAAGGAATGGTATGGTGAGGTATGTGTGCATGTATATGTATTCATAGTTATTTGGTTTATAGCTCTTATCTTCTGTGCCAATCCATATTCCTGAGAATGAGTCTTCTTTACTGGTAAAATAGGAGTATTTAATTCAGACTGATACTCCCCAAGCAGTCCATACTGCATGACAATATTTATCAAGGGCTCCAATCCTTTACATGCTTCAGCCTAATAGGGTATTGATTTACCCTCACTGGTTGTGCTCCTGGCTTGAGCTGTGCTTGAAGTGGAGTTCACGTTCCCCGCTTTGCCTGGTTTCACTGAAGCCCATCCCCTCGAGGGATTGCCACATTCAGTACTGGATCTGGGATGTCAGTCCCAGGTTTGTCTGAGGTCTGGTCCATTAGTAAATAGATTTAAGCTTTCTCTGCTGTTTCCTGTGGGAGGTATAACTTACACAGTTTGTTTGGTTTTTTAAAAATTTTTAAAGCATTTAGCTTGCATCCTGACAATGGGAAGGACTTTCAGGTGCATATATATATACACACACTCATGAGGCAGTTTAATACTGCAGTTTAATATCTCATATCTCCATTGTACGTTTTGTAGGTTGCCAGAATGGCTGTAAAGTTCTTTTTCCCATTGCTCCAAGTATCAGTATTGTGACACTACTTACAGGCCCTTACTGCTCATTATTATTGAATGTGAGGCTCTGCTGTCTATTAAAAGCTCTATTGCTTTGTTCACCAGCTTTATTGGAAGTACAGGATCTGCTGGGTATGCATTGATACTTTCCCCCAGTCTCCTTCACTCATCAGAATCCTCCAGCATCGTAATGCTAACATCCTCTAATTGACCCTTACTGCCTACAAAGAGCTCATTGATTTAGGCTCAAGGTGGGGGAGGCCTTTTGGACCTCAGAACCTTTGCAATTCTTTGATATCAACCTCTTTTCTTACGCAATAAAAAGGCGTTCAATACAGTCTGCGTATCCCCACTCCATTAGGGTCATGAGTCTGCATAATATTTTCTAGAAGTTGATAGATTCTTTCTGGATTTTATGCATTCTCTGAATGTAAACAGACAGGCCAAATTAAATGGGACATTTACAAAGAGCAGGCAGACCCTCTGACCCCACTGATTGTCTAAGAGGTACCTTTCACTTGCTGAGTATGCCCTCAAGTCCAGCCTGCAACAGGACTAAAATTTTCATTTCCCATAGCTCAGTGTCACCCTCTTGCCTCACCCAGAGGGTGATCTTGGTTCTGAGGAACAAAAGAAGGATTTCCAAGGCAATGGAACTGGAAGAAAGGCAAGTCTTTCTTTGGCCATTGCCTAGTTCTTGAGATCAAGTGCTGAGCATTCCAATACCAGGAGTGAGAATGGCAGACTTGTTTTTTTCTTCATTCTCATCTTTATTCTCATCTCTTCAGTTTTTTGACATGATATGTTTGCTTTTTGACATGGTATATACATTTTTTGACATGTATCCTTTGGGAATGTATACCACTCAATCTGTGCATCGGGCATGAGCTATAAGAATCTAATAATTTGTCTTCAATAGCCATGTAAGTTTTTCAATGTAAAATTTTAATGTTTTGTTATTGCGGTGGAGGGGGGTGTTTGGATTTTTGTTTGGTTTTTTTGGGGGGTCTTTTTAGATTTTTTTTTGTTGGTTGTTTATTTTTTAACTGAGCTAGGTGAATGGCAAATTTTTTTTTAGATCCTGTCCAAACTTGGGCAAGGAAGCTTCATTTTTAAGGGCTTAAATGCATCTTCTGTAGTAAATGCGCTGTATACTGACTTAGTGACGTCTTTCTTCTTCTGGTGCAGAGATGAAGGGGATAATTTGTTATCAAGTGCTCTGTATGCCATGTAACTTATGTTTGGATTGTGATCAGGAATGATGGGTTACAAGTTGCTCTGATTGAGGACTTGTTGATGTTTAAAATTGCATTCCCACAGGTAGGATGTACCCCTCCGCCCCCTGGGCCTCTCACCCACACATACGTCAGTGTTCCTTCCTTAGAGAACTTGAAAATGCTGCTTCTTTTTCTTATCACACTTCTGGAAACTTAGAGCTTGAAGAAAACATGCTAAACAAGGGCTGAAATAGCTTGGATTCAGATAAAACTTGCTGTATGTTATGTTCTTACCTTGGAGACTGCCACGTGTATTAAGTAGCAATAATAAAATCCCTTCTGTTAGAGGACTTATGGTAAAAATGATTGACATGCTGCAACTGTTTTGATCTAAATAATTCAAGCATGTCCTGTTCAAATGTCTTAATTCTTCTAGATTATCATGTCCTATCAATAACAATGACCTGATATTGGTGATGTTGGATAGATGAAGGCATGCTTGCAGTTTGGAGTCCTGTGTTAGCTGTAATTATCACTGTTGGTGATTATAACGTTATTACCCTGTGGTAATGCCTCAGGAAATCTTCTGTAGGATTTGTTGTGATGATAGTTATCTTTTCCCTGGATAAGTTTCTCTTCACCTTGGCAATGACGTTGGACAGTGAATTTCTGTATTTGATACATTTTCCATTCAGTCTTGATTTAGTTAAAACCAAACCGCACCTGAAGCAATCTAAGAAATCTTTCTTAGCTAGATGCTTTTCAGTGGTGTGAAGGCTGTAAAATTAACTGGACTCTTGTTCCAATGTACTGTGATCTGAGATGGCATTGAAAACCCCAGCTTGCCTCCTTTCAGATCCCACAGTGGAAATGATACCTGGCCCACGTGGAGATGGAGCTGCATGCAGATATCCTGCAGGAAGCTGTTTGGTGTTTAGGCACCATCTCACACAAAGTGTGAGCATATAAATGGATTAGAAACAGCAACAGAGCCATGGGGACTCTCATGTCTAGTCCTCCGGATCCAGTTCTCTGGCCTTTCTAGCAGTGCTACTCACTATAGACTATGGAGTTGAACTTGATCATTATTTGTTCATCTCACATGTCTAATCCACACAGAAATTGTCTTCCATCTGCTTGGGCTAGTATGAGCAGACTGAAGTCCACAGTAAACTTTCCAAAAGTACTGGGTATTATGGCTGTGTTCCTTGTTCTGCTCCTCTGGACAGATCAGATGGATTCTCCACCTGAGTGGCCCCTGCTGTGCTAATGATGGGGTCCTACCTTTGTAGTCCTTTGAGACAAATTAGCCTTTAAATGCTCTGCGTTATAATAATGAGGAGTCAAAGTGCATTTTAGAGTTTCTTGCCTGTCTTTTTTATGTTAGTGGAGGATAGGAGGCCAGATGAAAATTCTGTTTTTAATGATGAGCTGCTTAACTTTTGACATTAACATTCTTCAGTTAAAAAGGGGAAGTGTGCCCAAATCTTCTCAATAGCCAGCACCTCATATTTAAGCCTCAATTTACCTTTCCCTTCTGAGGAGTTTGCACAACACCTGCAGTCTGATTTTTCTAGTGCCATCAGTATAAATCAAGCCTCGTAAATCAAGCTGTAACTACAAGCCTTTTATCTGTGCATTTTATTTGCAGTGAAAATAGGAGGCTTCAGGAGGTGAAACTGCTGTCATGTGAGGTATATTCACCTGCCTGGAACAGGTCTGTGTGACCATTCTGGTCAAGAGAGAGCACTGTTCTTGGAGCTCATCTACAACTGATCTAGACTTCCAAGCTAGGAACCTTCCACATATTGTTGGCATACACTTGAGCTGCACTGAAAGGTGGCATGGCACTTACGGCCTTTCCTTGGCATATTGGCATTTGCCCTTGCTTTGGCACAGATTTCCTATGGATTGCAGGTGCTTTACTTGGACTTAGTGTGGAAAATTCCCAGTATGGGATGTGTGAGTAGCCAAGGAGTGAAAAACTGTGTTAATTACCTTGCAGAGAAGCTACAGCATGTGAGAGCCTTTGTTTGTATTCCACATAGGTTTTTAAATTTACCAATCTTTCCTTTTTATGGTCCATGTAGGCTTTTAAATATACCAGCTCTGCTATTAAGTTTCCATATCTTCTTGATCCTAACATGTGGACAAGTTCTTTATTTTTGTGTCATTTGCCCCGTATAAAAAAAGGGACAGCAGTTCAGCTTTTCACAGAAGTGTCACAAGGACAGAGGCTTGAAAAGCTGTTGCTTGTGGGAATTGAATGTTGTCTCTTTCCTGGTACAGCAAATGAGAGTGGGCTTGGATGAGGGTGTTGCCCAGTGTCTCAGAATCCAGGGCCACAGCTTGCTGTATAGTTTGGCTTCAGCTTTCTGCAGTGCTTCTGCTGTTGAGGTGGGAAGTCGGAAAAGTTATAACTGGGAAAAGGTCATCTTCTAGTGCCAAACAGCTCCTGCTGCCAGAATATCCCACCTTTTGAACTGCAGTAAAACTCAGAGCACTGTGGTCCCTGCTCCAAGGCAGCTCCAGCTGCTAAACTGTGAGTGGAGTAATTCAGGTTTGGACTGTAATTGGGGTAGGTTTGTTTTCTGGAATTGTTTTCCAGGATTGTTCCCCTAGCTCTAAAGAGTGCCAGGACAAATCCTTTCAGATTACTGAATCTAGTTTGTCTCTAAAAACTGATAACATTTCATTCCAATACTTAGATTATATGTCTTGTGTCTAAATGAAGAATGTGTATATTTCTGATATTTTGAAAAATCTCATTGTTTTTAAAAACCTAGATCAAATGACTAATGCATTCTTCAAAGTAAGGAGAAACTCCTGTGGATGATTTTTCAACAGCTGACACCCTCCCAGCCAATTTACTTGTTCTCAGCAGAATAAATGGAAGCAGCTTTTCTCTAGCATGACTGCTGGCTATTTCACACAGCTGCCTTGATGCTGTCTAAATGGAGCCCACAGAGAAATCACTGCAACAATAGAAGAAGGGACTGAAGTTGTAGGGAGATAATTAGTTTGCAAACATGGAGGTTACGAAGCCTTATTTTTATCTCTGACAGGTAAGTGAACTGGGTTTAGAGAGCTCATTTAGTTATTAGTGACCATATTTTTCCTGACACCTACTTGCATGCATTCTTTGGACACATAGTAGATGTAAGAAATGGCCCGGTGAACTTATCTGCTAGCTCTGAATCTTTTCTGACAAGTATTAAGGAGTGGCCCGCTATGGGTGATATTGAAGGAATTGTTACAGCACTCCTTAATAAAAATTGCATTTAAGTGCAGTCACACCATCAATTTTTGTGCTGCTTTTTCTAGATCTCCTTGGATAAAAAGCTTGCTTTGTTTTTTGCCTTTGCAAATTGATGAGTGGTACAAAACAATTATCTGAAGCCACAGGGAGGGTCTGAACTTAAAGGCATTCAGGTGTTTTTGTTTTTTTTTCCATGTGATCCCTTGGAATCTCAAAACTGTTTGGGATTTGAAGTGAGGATAGAGAACCATCTCTTTGTTTAATTTGCATACACACTAGAGACAACAAGATAATGCCACCGCAGGAAATGCACTTGTTAATATTCTGGAATGTGTTAATAGGAGTGAATAATATCAGGCATGAGAGATAGTTCTAGTTATTCTGTTCTACTTGACAAATGTGGGAGCCTGGTTGTGTTACTGGTTTAGGTATTCCTGAGAGCATGGAGATTCATCTTTATAGTCCCATGGTGAAACCTTGCCATTTTTACTGAGAATTATAAGCTGTAAATGTTACCTTTAAGAAGAGAAAACTGCTTGTTCAGTCAAAAAAAAAAAAATCTCTTCCCGTGCATAAAGAACTCACAAGAGAAGGGCAACGAACAATGAAAAATGAATCTCTTTGAGGTTAAGCCAAGAAGTAATTAATTTAATTGGAAGAAATAGAGATCTTAGTTTGATATTAGGAAAAAAATTCTTCACTTTAGGCACTGAAAGTATGTTGCCCACATGCTCTGGCAGAAGAGTTGAATACACTGCACACAAAGAGGGACAGAGCCCACCCTATTTAATCATGTCTTTAGGTTCAACATATCCTGTACTTCTGTTTGTTTGATTTGCTTTATTTTTTTAATTTTTTTTTTTAGAAAGGTCATAGTAAGTGAAGAGTTCTGGTCCTTATGGCTTTGTTTTGCTAGGACAGAACAGTGCACGGAGATCCTTACAGGACTTGGATGAAATTGAACTGCATGCTGCAGTCAGACTTCCTTTCCTCTTGGTTATTTGGTCCCTCATCATCCTTTCTGCAGAGCACTCTGTAACCCTTAGGGAAGGAAGACTCCCTTTCTGAAAAGATAAATTAGATGCAAGGAAAAGAGTTCCAAAAATAGGTAAAACCTCTTTATTGTATTGAGCTATGCAATAAAATGTGAGTGTATGAAGCACTTGTACTGTTTGCCATATAGGGGCTGAGAACAGTGACTTGAGCTCCCTTCACACTCTGTGATTCCCCTTATGGATGAGATGTGAGTTGAAGTGCTATACATCCTGTTTGGACACACAGGTGATCCCACTAGTCACTCATACAGTGTTCATCAAAATGTTCCTTTCTCAGAAAATGCAGCACTTCACTGCAGCCTGTACTCTGGCTGATAGATGTGTGAAACTGCACACTCCATAGTTCTAGATAAATGGAGTGCTTGCTTCAAAGACAAAGTGCAGGGCTCGTGAACCTGTGCCTGTACAGTGTAAATAGTATTCAGTTTCTAGTCTCTGTGAGACACCAGTTCAAAATTTTGCTGTGGTGTCAGTGGATAAATGAGGAGTACCTTAAGGGTTCCTGCATTCTAGAGTTGAAGTGCTCACATGGAGAAAAAAGAGCATTTCACACACCCACTTTAAATTTGATAGATGGAGAGAAAAAAAGAAGTCAGACCTTCTTATGTGGTTTACTCAGGTATGGGCTGAAGCAGCTAACATCTATATCCTGTGCTGAGGACCTGGATTCCAGAGAATTTGACCGCAGATGACAATAATTTTCTAATAAAGTGATCACAAGTTATGTAAGTTAGATTACATCCATGCTCTGATTTATTTTCCTTGTTCGAGCCCAGCCTATCTGTGCTTATTCATTACTTGAATTCAGTTCTGCTATGCAAAGAGAAGGCACATTTTACTGTTGAGTCTATGTGTACACTGCCTTGTTTGTGCAGAGACAGCTCTGGAATAAGATTCAGTGTGAGATTCCAAATTAAAGTGGTTTTAAAGGAGATTTTTCAAGATGCTTCTTTTTTCTTTCTAAAAAGGCAAATCATCTTTTGCTTTCTTTCAGGAATTCACTCCCAGACCTTTCTTCACTTCTAATCCAAAAGCCTTAACCAAGACACTTTTGTTCCAAAATTATAAGCCCAAGGTTCTTTACAGTAGTTAGTATGGGAAGGGTTGGTGGGGAGAAAGATCATTAGTGATCACGAGGAATTGCACAATGTGTTCCACAATTGAAGACTATTTCTTTTCCACCAGTGTACCATTTTGTTCTTCAATAAATGGTATAATTACAGCAGAACCACAGGAGAGAGGAGTGATGTGGGAAGTGTGTGCACCTGCACTATTCTGGTCTCTTGGTTGAGGAGGGTGGATTTCAGAACAAGGACAAGGAAACAATGCCCTCATTTTAGGGAACTAAAAAAAGTGACTTTCTGACCAACAATGTTATGATATGGAGACAAAAAATATCTAAATAGCAGGAGTTAAATGCTGTGGAAAGAAATTAACCACTCAAGTCCTATGACAGTGCCTGGTATTGGGAGGAAAGCCCTTAAATGCCTAAAAAATTAGTTTAGACTGGAAACTGGTAGAAATTTTGATCTAACAGAGGGAGGTGAGTGAGCTTCTAAAACAGCTTCCCAGTGAGTATGTGTATGTAAAGAGGACAACAGGCTTGCTAAGACACTTCTAAATGGAGCTAAATCACTTAATGCCACTGTGTTTACAGTGGCAGAAGGCTGGATTTGATGAGCCAGCTGAGAAGGTCAATGCAAACACTATTCTACCTCCACATGAACATATAAACATGAACTGATTTAATTATTAGATTTCTTCAGGAAGCAGGGACATGTTAAGTGCATTTTGCAACCCCATGCTGTGGTTTAGGGCCTGACACCTCTGAGGCTTTGCTACAATTAACATAAATCATACAGTGTGTGGATGTTACCCGGCCATCATGACTGTTAACTAGTCTGTCCTGTGTTGAGACTGTTTCCATTTAACAAGAATTGCCACTGTCCAATTTATAAACCTGTCTGTTGAACTGGGAATTGGGATGGCTTCTTGGGCATGCTAACATCCCAGAGATTAAACAGCAGCTACCAGTGTTATCTGTCTCTTCTCATGAGCACAAAATCCATCACAAAAAAAGCAAGCGGTTTCTGAGGCTTTTTTAATGAACTGTCTCAGAGAGAGAGGGAGAGGAAAAGCGTTTGTTCCTAAGTTACATGGAAAAAAATTGACTATAGAAAGCTCTGGATTTTTTTTTGTGCTTGCTTCATAGTTTGTAATACTACTAGGATTGCACTCTGAAACTTTCTAGCTAATACTACAGCCTCTTAAATACAAACATTGAATCTGGAAGCAGGCTTATTGCAAACACTCAGAGAGCAGAGAAGATAAACACAAGAAAATTGTTTCAGTATTTTGACAATCAAGTCTGAGAGCTTTTACACATTGACTCTTGAGAGTTCAAGATGTCAGAATGCTGGAAGTGAAGGGTAGTGAGAGGTGGAAGAAAACAAAATAAGAACACAAACTCCACAGCAAAATAATAATTAAAAGGTGGATCATAGAGGAAAGATGTGATTTTTCCAGGGTGCTGACACAAGAATACAAGATTTTGTGTGGTCAGGGTGCTCATGGGGCTTCATTAGGGCTTTTATGACTGCTACTATTAAAAAACCAATGGTGTGTCCACTAAAACTCAACATCAGCTGTTGAGTATCAACATGGGAGCTATAAAAGCATATAGCTAATTTCTCCACATCTGCCTTTTATTCTTTGTGTATAGTCCCTAATTGCGATCTCTGGTTTTGGGTGGGTTTTTTGAGTGGTGACCTTCAGTTGGATTAAGGTCGATCCCTTCACAAGATTGACAAAGTGTATTAAAGTTTGACAAGTTGCAGTTCCTAAGAACTTCAATGGTAAAACCACCAAATGAAGTATTGGAGCAATAATAATCCTCAGTAGTTTTTGTCTTTCATGCCAGTTTGTGGTTTTTTTTCCCAGAGGACATTTCCGTAGCTGTTCCCCTGCACTCCATTTATATAAAAGAAAATTATATTTTTGTATTGAACAGTGTTTGGTTACATTCCTCATATCAGTGTGTGATGCCTAATTCTTCTCATATCTCTATGGTAATCTCTTAAATGATATGTAGGTGCATAGTTCTGCTTTGTGGTTGTGTGTTGTTTTGTTTCTTCTCCAGTAGAAGACAAATGGGATTTTCAGTTCGGGCCTGTACCTATGTGTTCTTGTATTTCTTACCTTGCTGTCCATGGGATTGAACCCAGTCCAGCAGAAAAGCTGTTGATGGATGCTGAGCTGACTTCCTCAGTACCTGCTTACATCTGTGTGCCCTCCTGACACAGGAAAACAGAGGAGCTGAGGTATTGAGAGGCTTAATGTGTACCTTGGTCGTTATGCATACCCAGTTTCAGTCAGCAAGGTGTCCTTGTATTCTCCTCTTCTGAATATTCTTGGTACATTAGTGGAAACAAGAAGTTATACTAGGTGTGCAACCCTTAGGTGCCTTTAAACAGGAGAGGACTAAAAATATCTATTTGAGCTTTCTAACAGGTTTTCACCTGTGACTTCCATTTGCACTTTGCCCAAGGCTAGCATGGAAGTTGCAGCACAGAGGGTGAAGCTGTTCATCTCAACATCTGTGGTTCTCAAACATGTGCATGCATGCACATGAGAACACAGATGTATGTGCTCTTGTTTGTCAGCTCCTCTGCTCTTAAAACTCTGCATGAGACAGGCTCATGCTTGAGTTCAGGTAGAAATCAAGGTGGTGGAGGTGTTAAAGGAACGTGTGTGTGTACCACTTAGTGCAATAGTCTGGTGGAAAGGTGGTGGTCGGTCAAAGGTTAGACTGGATGATCCTGGAGGTCTTTTCCAACTTAATGCTTCTGTGACTTGATAGGCTTTAGATTTGGGCCTGGAAGCAGGCAGTAGTGTTTACTCAGACCTGCTGATGGCACTATGTCAAATTGTGGGTCAGTGGAGGAAAATTGCTGAAGCTCAGGTTACAGTAAAGGTTGCACAATTGCTGTTGCCACCACAGCTATTTATTTTCCTTTTGGAGTGTCAGGTGTTTATTGTTGTAGAATAAAAAAGGGAACATTTAACACCTCCAGAAAATACCTTAACCTGGATGATGGATCAGACCATGTGGGTGCAATAGGATTTCTAACTGAGTGATTTGTCCTACTACAAATCCAGATTGCTTCTTTAAAGTGGTCTTCTTTTGGGCACTTTGCATTAAGGAAGAAATTAAACATCAACACAGTAGCATTCTTTCCTGTTAAATTTTGCAGAATCTGGAATTCTGTATGGAAGACCATTATTTTTTTGTCTTAGTGAGTAGAAATGGTTTTTAAAGTGAGCTCTGTGTCTTACAAGAGCTCAGTAGTGTTCATATGACAGTCCTCTTTGTAATAAAATTTCCTCACTATGTGGGAAGAGGGCTCTGCGTGCCATGCTGATCATTAAATAAAGATTGTGAACATACTACTCAGAATGTTGCTGCTATTATAAGCAGTGACAAAGCTAGGCATCAAGTGTGATGTCAAGAGTTTCAATTAGTCATGCTGGTGAGTTACTTTCTGGAAGATACTGTTTAATGGCCTCTGTAGAAGTGATCTTGGACCATTTCCTTATAGGTGAGTGACTCATGCACAGTATGAAGTGCTGTTGCATCGTGGGCTTGTATTTCAGGACTTGGAAACTGAGACAAATAAGGCGAGTTTAAATGACTGGTTTTCCTGCTTGTACGTGCAAGGCCTTCAGCCCACAAATCACCTTGGAAACTGCTGTACCTCAGGCCCACCAGCCAGCAGTGAGTGTAACAGCCCAGCAAGTATTCTGGGGGGGATTGTAGGGGAGGCTTCCAAGGTTCCTGGGCTGGAGAAGCTTAGCTGTAGAGAACAGGCCTCTTATGGTACCAGCATGATAAGACCATCTTGTTGGGCATTTCTAACAAAGTACTGTGTTTTTTCAGTCTTCTGAATCTTGTCTGACAAAGTACTGGTCCTTCTTAAGGTTTCCCAGGATAGGTCTGAAGTACCCGACCAATCTCCTTCTGCCTCCCTCTTAGGTGCCTTTTGTCATGGTAACTAGTGGTACACGATATTTATGTTCCTTTTCTCTGTCGCTGGGCAACTAGACAGTGATGATGATTCCTAGAGTGTGGGAAGGGACTTGGTGTTACCATAATCTAGCAAGAAGTGAGATAAATACCATGTTGCAAATGTGTACAAAGCATCAGTAAGGCTCTTCTGTGTGATGGAAACTAAATTGTGTGTTGGGGCAAGCACAGCCACTTCTTGAGGTTATGTTGCCATTTCATGTACTGCTGCTTCAGAGAACTGCAGGTTAAGGTAGATCTATTTGCCTCATTGCCTTGGGTTGTGTGCTGTGTTTTGTTGCCAGATATAAAAGCCCTTGTGAGGCAGCAGGGAGTAGCAACAGCAGCTGCTGCTCAGAGGAGAACTGAGAGATTCCTTCTTCAGCTATTATTCCTGGCATGGCTGAGAGAGGGCAAGGAGAGAATTCTGCAGGGTTTGGGAGGTGGCTAAGAGGAGGATGAAACCTTCAAACTTAGTAGATGCTGTTACTGTTGTCCTAGTGCTGGGGAACTCCTGCCCATCCTCTTACTTGGATAGTTACTGGGAAATAGCTGTGCCTGATATTTCAGCCAGGGGGACCATAGAGCATATGGTCACTGTAGAGTTATTTGGAGGGAAGGAGGCTGTGGTAAGCGTCTCTACAGTTAACAGGTGTCACAGTTATCTATAGAAGCATACTGGGTGGATAAAAACATAAGATGAGGTCAGCAAGAAGGTAGTGGGACCTATAGTGCCTACTACAGGAAGGAAAACTGTGGGTGGATCAAGACCTAATTGTGTCAATGATAATCTGAAAATGCTAGAGAAGAATCCCAATGATTTGGAGGGGGGCACTGTCATGGAACAGTGCCTGTACATTTGTATGTCCTGTCATTTGCATCGTGCAACAATTAGTTGGGGATCCTAAGATGTGTCAGCTGAAGTTATGTCAAATGTTGCTTTGGTTCCATAAAACCTGTCACTTCACAAAGGTTATACATTTTTTAAATTAATCATTTTTTTGTTTGTTTCTTTCTTTCTATATAGACAGCCAAAATGAGATCCGGTTAGTTATACTGCAGTGGTCTTCAGCTGGCTCCTACTCAGCTCCTGGTTCATCCATTTATAGTAATAGTGGAGGAGTTCTGTGCTTTTTATTTCAGCAAAAATCAAGCAAGCTTGTTGTTTTGAAATACAGCTGGGAATACTACCTTAAATATGTGGCTAAATCCCTAGAATAGATTAAGAGTCTGTTTCTAATAATAATAAATTAGTGAGACAGTGCATTTTCTGCTTGGTAACTGACTGGAAGGCAGCAAGATTACTTTCAGTGTTTAGCTTCAAATATTAGTTTTCTCTTCCTTAAATTGCATTAGTTATATCTAATTATAGGTACAGTTTGTGGTAATCAATTTGAAGCATAACGATGTGAGTTGCCTCTCTCTGTAAAGAATATATTTTGACTTGGAACATTAGAGGTATTTTGAATGCTGTGTGATTTTTCATTTATGATTTGATTACACAGGTAATTGAAATGTGACAGACTCTGATAACATTTTGTTGAAACAAATTGGTGAGTTCAACTTTTTTCTCAGATATGTTTTTTGCCTTCATAAAGGCGAAAGAAATGAGAGTTTTCAGCTGCTTGACATACAGATACTTATGAGGAATTTAAAATTTTTGCAGTGGGTCTTAATTTTTCTTTTCACCGTGGTGTCTATTGGAAGGAAAAAACCAAACAAATAAACCTGTATTTCCTCAGCTAATAAATCCAGCAACAAAGCTGTTGCTGCCCAACGCCAGTAATCCAGAATTAAGTGCACTTTAGCAACTTAGACCTAGATTATAATGAAATTGTGTGCCATTGCAATTATGCTATGATAGTATTCACAAATAAGGTATCTAGTAATTCTTGACTGTGATGAATTGTAAACCTCTGTGGGCACCTAAAGGCTCCAGAGTCATACAATATTCAGTAAACATCTGTAAATGCTGTTGCAGCTTTTTCTGATGAAGCAGAATGGCCAAGCTTATGTGAAATGTCAGTTAAAATAAGTCCTTTTTTTACTTCCATCTTATAATATGTCTGGGGACTGATTGGGCCACTGCACACGAGTCAGCACACAAAACCTTTATTCAGAAATAAACTACACAAAATAATTCAAATGCTTTTTATGCAGAAGATATTACAAGCAATTAGCTTGTACCTAGCAAAATTTTTGCTTTTAGTTACTTCATTTTAGATTCCAGTCATGTAAATGTACTCACCTACATTTACTTGTGAATACATTAACTGCAGTGGGTTGTTACTTAACAATGAACTAAAGTGCATAAATCCACTCAGCATTGGGCCTTGAATATGTTCTGATAAATTGGGGTTTTGGAATGGGTAAAAATGAACAGAACCAGGCTAACCAGAAGCTGTTGTTTCCCTTTGGTGAATAATCTGAGGAAGGATAGAGAGGGAGAGTAGAGTGAGAGTTGTTCTTTACCTGCTGCTAGGAGAAACTTTACTCTGAAACTTCCTGCAGAATACAAATATCCAGTATACTAATTCAGGACTACTACCCAGATTATTATGGTAGTATTAAAGTGTTTCACTGGGAAAGTGTCTAAAATTGAATTTATATCATGTACTTATAGATTTGTGCATAGATATGTGTGGAAATACACTCTACAAGCATGAGTGCCATACCATATGTAATATTACAGATACTCTTCTAATACCATGATTTGCAATTTTTTTATTTTTCTTCTGTTATTTGTAGTTTGCTGGCATTTCTCCATGGGAGATGTGGATCCCCATATGCAGTAGATTTAAGCTCTCTGAAAACAAGTCTGCTCTTCCTGGTGGTTTTTGGAATTGTCACAGAGTTGCAGAAGGTCATAAAGTTGATAGCAGCTTTGAATTACATGTGAGTGTTTTGCTAGTAGTTTTATTCTTTTCAATACAATATCAGCAGTGTTTAAAAACAAAAACAGTCCTGATATTTTTGAGGGTGTGTGTATGTTGTTCTGTGCGAGTAGTCTTCGTGTGATGAAGTTGCAGAATGAGGTAGAAAGGCTGCCTTCAGATGCCTGTTGAAAGAGATGAACGGTGGGCTGTGCCTGAGGCTCTGTGTGTGCGGGATGATTCTCATCATCCTTCCGTGGAGCAGAAGTTCGCCTGGCTCCTTCCATAAAGTGTCCTTCCAGTGCCACCTCTTGGTAGGTTCACATGCTGATTTTGCTGCGGAATTAACTCCACGAGTGAGGAGGTCAGCACCCCCCTCGCACAGAAACAGTCTCTGTACCCTGAGCTGCCTGCTGTGCAAGCACTAACCTTGTCTGGTACCAGGACTCCACATTTATTAGTTGAAAATACTGTTGGTCTCATAAAAAGGAGCGGTTGGCTGATGTACCGTGGCTGGGTTTAAGGCATGTTGCTACAAAGGTTTGCATGAATTTGGATTTAGACCAGTAAATAAAAAGCTGTAAAGTAACATTTTCCAGCAGGTTTTTGTCAATTCAGTGTGTCTCTTTGCCTGGATTACGGTGCTGAGTGGTCAGCAGTTTTTACAGCTGATGTGAAAGGAGTAGTGATTTTGGTGTACCTGGGGTTGCATAATCTTATGTGCTCTGAGGAATAAAATCAAGCAGCGTGTCCTTTCTGGACTTCCTTCTTTCTGCTTCTCCCAAGATATCCACAGTACATCAGGTTTTAAGGAGAAATATTTTCAGGTGGATGGTAATGGTGGTGCACATTCAGCTTTCTGAAACAGGATCGAAGAAGGAAAGAATAAAATTATGTGCGTACTCCAGATATTTTAGTTTATTCATTCTGCATCAATATTATCCCTTTCTCCTTCCTTAGGCTGCTGTCTGGGATTTTCTGTTGATTTCCATATCAGCATAACTGGTAAATCTGCAGGTGAACACTGTGTGCCCTCTAGCCCTTGCATGTGTGGGCACGCTTTGGCACGGCAGAGCCCCTCGTGTCAATTTTGACCTTTGGTCAGTTTGTTAACATCTCTTCTTTATGGAGATGATATTGGTGGCCATAGTGCTGTAATCAATACCTCCCCTACCCTTTACTCTGTTATAGATTGTACTTAAAAGTGCGCAGAAAAGCCAGAGATGAAGAAACAGCTTTGGAGAACACTCCATAAAGATGCTCATCTGATCTAATAATATAGACTGAACAGAAGAAGAGAAATTGAAAAGTGCTATTCAAATATCAAACATTCCCAAAGAAAGCATTCTGCAAAAGTGTTTTGCAAGGATAATTAGGAAAGAAAACCGCTTGTAACTGTCCATAATCAAATGCAAAACGGAGCATTTATATCAGCAGAGAAGGTGAAAAGATTAATTTTTCTTTAAAGTTTACTCCTAATTAAGTTGTGGACTCCTGACTGACAACTGAGCCCGTAAGTCCTGCTGCCAATATCTCTCATTTTAACAGCATGTACTTAATGTTTAATTACTTTATTATTTCCAGTTGTTCTCCCTCCATATGTTTTGAAAGCCCTTTATAGTGATTTCTGCATTGTGGCATACACAAGCATTCTCACTTTCCCTTGGTGCCACTGGCAAGGCGCAGGTCCTTAGGTACACAGAAAATTATTTTTCTCAGTAGTTTAAGATGTTTCTTGTTCCTCTTGAAAATCAGGATTATGCTGTTTGACTTTCTCAGCAGACTGTCCTATTAAAAAAGAAAATAAAAATTCACTAAGCCTTGGGTAAATGTTACTAGGCCAGAAAGAAAAGTGGAAACATTTGAGACTCTGGGCTTAACAGTAGGACATTCACAGGGAACACAAGAGACTGCACTACTTGGAATGTGGCATTTTTATAGAATTGAATTCCTCTTGGGACCAAAATGGAGTTAACTTCACTGTGTATGGGTCAGCAAGAAGATGCTTCTTGCAGCTCTCTGCATGATGTTTTTATTTGAGTCATTCAAAATTTGGAGTTTTGTTGGCTCACTTTATGGGCAAAGGAATTTGTGTGTCTTTTGCTGTAAAACAGTGGGCAGCAAGCCAGTCTTCCTAAACTGTTGCTTAAACCTGCTTTATATTTACTGCACTGTATTGTAGCTTTACAGTCATTCTGTATTTATTCCTACTAATTTTAGGTATTCTGAGTAGAGTGGAGTGTTTCTGAAGTACCCAAACCTGAGTAGTAGGTGTTTGTAGAAGGCTTGAATTTTGAGTGCAACCCCTTCAATATTGGATGGAAATCTTGGTCCAGCTGAAGGTGATGCAATTACCTCCTCTCTTTCTTTGAAACTAGCTTTTCCAGCCTTTCTGCTGTGTCCACAGTGTCAGCATATGCCTCTGTGAACAGTAGTTAATTTTCTACGGTTAGGAATTGTCTGCATTAAAACAACTAAAGGTGGGACTAAAACCAGACTTTGATTCTGCTCTCACATTCAAATTTCTGGGGGAATTGTCTTGATCCAGAAATATTTCCAATTAGGGTTTGAGGAGGATATTTTTGTCTCCATTCCATCTGTTTTGCCTTGTGTATAGGGCCTGCATCTTTGACATGGCCAGCTGCCTGTTCCCATTGCAAAATCAACCTGACAAGTTTAGAGTCCCTGATGCTCTTTGTCATTACATGTCATTCTATGAAACACAGCACAGCTGATCTTGGTCAAATGTGGTGATTTGTCCCATGGCATATTTTACAGGCAAGTGGTTACAGTGCAACTTGGTGTTGCAACTTGAAATGGGCAATAATACTAAAAACCATTAAGGTGTAGTAATAACTCAGATATATGGAAACCTGCCTGAATACCTTCTGTGATGTTGTGTCATATATGTGTTTGCCCTTAATGATTTTTTTCTTTATAAGCCACAGAAGGTTTAGTAGGATGTGGGAATCCCCCAAGGCCTTATTCATCAGAGATATACTTATTGAAGTGTGTCTTTGTTTTCCAGGAGATGGTCTGCAAAGGCTCTCTACTCTTAGTTTGATTAGTAGATGGGAGGAGAAGGGTGCATGGAGTGGTTAGAGGCATGCACCCTTACCGCCTCGCAGAGATGCACCCCAGGCTTGTGGCACAGGGAAAATCTACTGTGGAAGAGCTGAGTTTTCTGAAATGTGGCATGGTTTAGTGTTAAGTTGCAAGTAAGATTAAGTCATTAGGTTTGATATTCTGATGCATTGGAAAACTGGCAGAGGCACTGTAACAAGACTGAATGAACCAAAGTGTTCTAGATATGAAATGATTCTTCTACTGTGAAAGCACTTGGGAAAGAAAATGTTAGTACAAGTGGTACACTGATTTTAGATGCAGTCAAAGCAGTAGGGAGTTTTAGCACCTTTCAGGATTAGTGAAGCACTGCAGAGGTAATTTTCTCCCTGTGTACACACCAGACTTGCATTGAGGCTTGTTGAAGAACAGCTGGAAAAGACTTGCTGCTTTCTTCCTTGCCCTAGGAACTAACCCATCAGCTTTTTGCTATGATGGCAGCAGATGGTTCCAGTGATACTGCAGGAACCACGGAGCATGTTCAGTCACCGAGAGTCAAGCTGATCTCTCCCAGTATTGGTCCCATCATCTGAACTGACAGTCAGGGTTCCTTCTTTGGCTGATGGAGTTTACAGTTAGTGCAAAACCCATCCAAAATGGATGAACTTAGCTGGCTTTTGATGACACCTCCTTGGTTCCTAATGGAAAGTTTTCAAATGTCCCAGACAGGATAGGTCTATCAGACAGCAGTCAGGTGGTCCTCTGCCTGGAGGGGATGTGTATGAAAATTAACTGTTGGCTCCAGCAGTTGGTGGGAAGAGGTGAGGGAAAATAGAGGGTGAATTAAATAATAGGTAACTGAATAATGCATTTGCTTAGCTTCATAAGAACTTGATCACTCTCTCCTTTTGTATTTACATGTTATCTGAGAACTGAGCACTATTTACATCTTTATTCCATGCTGACTTATTTCATCTGCTCATTATTCCAAATAAGATCTTTCTGTAAGTCTCTATCACAGGTGAAGAAATTTAAATAAATTAAGCACATCTGCAAACAGAGGTGCTGCTGTATTTCTTATGAACAAATAGACAAATGTTAGGAAAAATATTCTCAGCTGTCTGCTGTGTCAGTGTGTCAAATCTCATGAGGATTGACTTCAACCCCTTGGTATCTGCATATCTCTCTTCACAAACATTTATGATTTCCTGGCACTGGTTACCCTGTCCTTACCAACAGAGAGACTTTTATGCTAAGTTACACAGATTGAGCAGAAACATTAGCACAGCAATTTGAAATGACTGATATGTGCAGTGCTTTGTCTGCAAAGCTAGTTAGTTTGCTACTTTTGACAAGGCAATTTAACAATAGAAATTTGTTGACAGATTGCCGTGTGGAGATAGTGGGTTTTTCAAATGGAATCTGAGCTTTGTAAGCCTTCTAGTTCTGCCAGAAGCTATTTACCTTAAGTTACCCAAGTTCTTAAATTACTTAAATGCTTTGGAAATACTGCCTCTAAAAAGGGGCTCCAGAGAATCACAAAACCTAGATTTCATTTAATTGTCACAAGGTAAGATTCTAAAAATTGCCCAAGTAGGAATAGGATTTGTGTTTTCATGTATCTTTGAAGTCTGGCTCTAGAACTTCAAAGATAAAGAAGTGTACTTTGGTATTTCATCTCCAGATTTGCTGTTTAAATTCATGGATTTGCTATACAAATAGAACATTGTTGTGTCTTCTAGATTGACAATTTCCCCCTGAAGATCACGGTGTATTCTCTGTGTTGGTCCTGAGCTGCATGCTATCTCTAGTTTGTTTGTGCCATTCTCATGTGTAACGGTGGAGCTCTTCACCTGAGGTGCATTTCTTTCTGCCAGCCCTCAGTTGCTCCTTGCAGCTTTCTGAGCTAGTGTTGTTCCTTGTATCACAGTGGTGCTCGCGCACCTCAGCTGTGCTTAGGCTGCGTGCTGAGCTTGATGCTGGATGAAAGTTATAAAGGGATAAAAGGTAGGGGCAGAGAGCCAGGAGCACTTGCAAGGACTGCCCAGGAATGTGGTTTCATTGCCTTTGTTCTTCCGAATTTTAGTTTAACCAGGGATGTGAAGGTCATGTCCATTGGCCTGGCTGGTGCTTCTTTGGATTAACTCCAGCTTCTGTCATCTGCTGTGGGAAATATGTAATGGCACTAAAAGAGCATGAAAAGGCAATAGCAACCCTGGTACTGGGCACTTCCATATTTTTCTCAGCTTTGTTGAGCTTCTGTCAAATGACTACACTTTTATCATTGTTGTTCAGCTTCAGGTCACTCCCATGATCTCATCTTGTATGAAAAAAGAAAATTCAAATTAGTTTTTCAAAAATAAAAAAAAAATTGAAATCCAGTTTATGACAGGAGCACCAGCTCCCTTATCAGGATCACAGCCTGAGGAGCTCCACAGCTGCTTTGTTTTTATGGTAATCAGATTCTTTCATCCCAGAATCCAAAATGCTGTTGGAGGATATTTAATATTCTAGCCATTCCATGTGTTAAACAAATATTTGGGCTGTATCTAGGGTGGAAAACAAAATTACATGATTTTGCCTCTTTCTCTGCATGGACACCTGTCCTTATGCATGTTGGCAAAAGGATTTCCTGAGCCCAGCTACCATGGGGAAAGGTGAAACTATATCTTGGCAGTCACAGGAAAACCTAAATTTGTGTGCAGTGGCAGAGAGACTGCAGAACAGGTAAGGAGATCCTAAAAAGCCACTTTACAGTAGATGAAGATATGGGCAGTGCTGGAGAATTTTTCCAAAGCATCCAGAATTGACTGTGAGCCTCTTGCCATAAATTACTCTGGAAAACCCCATTTGCAAAGTGATTTTAAAGAACAGGCTGGATCTAGAGGAGGAGATGTGAATGTCAAACATGATTTCTTGCCCAAAGCAAGATTGTCTCATGCAATATGGTGCAATCTATGTACCTGTCTTTTACAGACCTGATTATGAAGGTAACTGATATCTCCTTTTTTCCTTTTTTTTTTTGAAATTCACCTAAAAACTGTCTTTAAAATCATAGCCCTCCTTACCCCCACAGCAAGATAAGAGACAATGTGCAGACAATATGCCATAGATTATTTTGCTAGGTGAGAAGGAAAAGCAAGATGTTCAGAAGACATATTATTTAATTTTTAAAAAAGGTAGTTAAATATATAAATCTTTCCTCATAAATTCTTCCTGAATGGTCCTATTTGGAAATTTATCACGTCAAAGTACTTTAGTTTCACAATTCATTTTTTTCTACTTTACATCTTTAAGTTGAAGATTGATGCCTGATTAAAACATTTTTCCCACACCAGAGGAATTTCCAATTAAAAAAAAAAATCCTCAGCAAAAAGGAACATGTCAAGTGAGAAAAATCACAGCTACCTGCTCTGTGGGTTTTCTACCAGATACTGACACCAGAGCTCTTTGCAGACTACAAGAATAATTACACTGCATTTGCATAGGCTGGTGCTGAGTTCCTGCAAAAGAAATCCAGGAAAGAATTAGCATGCTTATTCACATGCCTTGCATATTCTACAGTGGGTTCTTGAACTGTCTCCTCTTTACTCTCACCCTATTTCCCCGCCCCTCCTAATTTTCTTGTATAATGTTTCTAGCTTGAAAATTTTAGGTAGAGACTGACTATATCAGAATTTGTGGAGGGAACTAAGCAGAAACAAAATCAGTTTCCTGAGTTAATATTGGCTCTGCCTGACTTTTTGTGAGTGCTCTGTGAGAGTGGAACCTGTGCATATCACAAGGTAAACAGTGTTTTGAGCTGCTTGAGGCCTGTCACGATTCTCTAGCTAGGATGAAACACCAACCTACAGTTTGGGTTTTTTTGCTAAAATAACATCTAGAAACACCAGATGAGTACTAGCACCTGAGTACTCGGTTCTGTACACAAAGAAAGCACATTCATCACAGGACCTCAAGGAACAAGACCCTTGTCCTACCTACTGCATCTTCTGCCGTTTCATTTCATCGGCTCTTCTCTTTCACTGTGAAGAAGCAACATTCTGCCATTGGTGAAGGGAAAGGATTTCCCTGCAAAGGGAAAATCAAGGAGAGCTGTAGCTGTTTGCAGGTTTGTGAAAGGCTGCTGCACTGATAGGACAAGCAATGACAAGGCTGAACTTGAGAAAGGTTATTTAGATAAGATGTGCTAGGTGATACACCGTAACAGTAAGACTGGTAAGAGCTTGCACTGCCTCAGTGTGATGCAGTCTCAAGGAGCAGAGGCACTGTAGGAAAAGCCTGCATGTGCTTTTGCAGAGGATAAAGATGATTCTAGACATTCTTCTGAGGTGCTTTTCTCTCCCATGTCTCTGCCTTTCTGTGCCTTCAAGGAGATGATGCCCTCTCAGAATTATTGATTTATTAGTGGACAGACCACTAATGGGGGCATACAAGGGGCTGTGTTTTCTTTCCAGTTTTATTGCTAGCCTGATGCATGACTTCTTGATACTGGTGATCTGGGAGACTGCAAGAATCTTCTTGTATGTCTTTGTTACAGGGACAGGATGCTGCACAATCCCTCCCATGCTAGAAATACCCTGTCTTTTTATGGTTGATTTTATGCTATGATTGAAGCAATTCTGCAAGCTTATGCACTGTAGTTCAGAAAAAAGAAAGCATTTAAAAAAAAAATATTTTTTTTTTTTTTTAATTGTTTCTTTAATTGTAGTGTCTACTGTCTTGCTTTTATTTATTGCTGTTTCTTTCTGGGTACTAAAACTGCCTTGCTACTTTGCTTAAGAGACAACACAAAATAAATAAATTAGTAAATTACTCAGCTTTGGTGTGAATTACACCCCTTTCACTGTAAAGTTATGCATCGCAGAAGTTATTTTTGATCCTGCAGATTGAAGGGGTTTGGAGATTATGGACTAGTCTTTTGGAAGTGCTCATAGCTGCTGTCACTCAAAACAAGGGAGAAGAGCTCCCCCATTGAGAACAAAGGGAGCTGTAAGGTGCTGAGCAGTTTTGAAACTTCATCCATCCAGCTTTAGACTGTGCATTTTGTTAAGGATTCTCTCTGAAGGTTACAGTAGAAAGACTTGGTTTCAGCAGGCAATAACACCAAGGGATTTCAATTGATGCTTATTTTTTCCTCAGTTGGGCAAACTAGGGCATACTGGAAAGTATGACTTGAAGAATTCAGGACCTGGAGAACAATTTTGTTTCCAGCCTGAAAAAATTACCACTGCTGCTTAGGACAGGCCTGGTGCATTCACACCTTTTTTGAAGCCTCAGCCTTCCACATATTTATATTTCTCCCTCAGTATTTTCATTCTGACATCACAAGGTCTTTGCCTGCCTTTTTTACCGCTGAACCCTACCTTCAGTTCTTGGGTTCTCTCATTTCAGGACTCTCTACAGAAATTCTTGGGGCTGACTTTTCAGAAATACTGATCTCTTCACTCTGCTTTCCCAGCAATAAAGTCTTGTGTTATGGCAGTAAATGCTTTTCAACACTTACTTTCCTGTGAGAAAGTTGAATGGTTGCAGTTTAAAAGCAGATATCTGCATTTCTTTGTTGCCTGTTAATGTCACACTATCAAAGTGCTTCAGTACAGACTCTCATATCTCTGAAAAGCAGCAAAGTATTTCTATATCTAGTTTGCAGAAAAGATGTAGTACAGACATGATATTGCATGACATTTTACTTAAGAAGCAGAAATAAGTAATATCAATATGGTCTATATTAAATAACTTATAATGAAAGTGTAAATTGAAGATTGTTGGGCAGGGGCTTGGATGAGTTAGTCGTTGGCTCTGCCTGTATGACATTTTCATCAAACAAAGCTGAAATACTTGCTGATAAAATCTACAGATGACATTAAGGCTAAAGGAATAGCAAATAAAAAAGAAGTGGAAATCATAACAGCCTGGGTGCAGCTTATTCCAAATCTGCAAACGTTGTGTGTTCCAGCCCGATCTTGTGGAAAGGTGTATTAGTGGGGGCTCTGTCCTAGGAGATCAGGTCTGCAGAAAGTTGCAAGGGACTCTGATGGCTGATGAATGGGGTATTGAATGAGAATGCCCTACAGCGCTTGAGTCAAGATACTTACATGGATTCCAGAAGTATAAAGATCAATTATACCATAGGGGTACAAGGTTTGTCTTGTTTTGTTGCTATTAGAACCACTGTTGGAATGCATCTTTGATTTTCATGTTGATAGCTAAAGAATCAGTGAGAAAAAAATCAGTGAGAAAATTGCAGAGAACTGTGAGGGAGATAATTGAGGACCTGAAAACCAAGCTATTATTTAAAAGCAGGCTTGGTTATGAATTATATTTCCTCAAAGATAACCTGGATCAATCTGATCACAGTCTAGCAATGTGTCTTTGAATGTTTGAGAGATACAGTAACAGGTGTCCAGCCTTCAAGTGAAGGAATAACAACATACAGTAATGAAAAGTTGAAAGCACTGCTTTATTTTGAATGATCAAGATAATTAATGACTGAAATATTCGAGCATAATTACAGATTCACACTGAAGATTAAATAAGGAAGCTTTGCTAGTGTGTGTTGTACCGGAGTTGAAATTAGAAGGTAGAATTGGCTCTAGACAGCTGTAACAGCTGAGTCTTGCAGGCAGTACTTCATAAGTAGCCCCCAAGGCTGGGGCTGCTTGATTTTATTTATTTTCTTTCTTTTTCTTTTTTTTTTATTTCTTTTTTTTTTTTTTTTGGACCTCCTGGATGTAAGATGCAACGTGCTATTTCCAGTCCTATGAAACTGGACCTATCTCAGTGCCCTCAAGACTAGAAACTGTGGTGCTCTGCCATATCTGCTTCTTAAGAAACCAGGATAACAGCTAGAAATATGGGGAACTCCAGCAACAAACTGGGAGGCATCCCCTTTCTGCAGTGAAACCAAATTTACCGTATCCTAGATTTAGGGGATTGCCATGTGAGTAGCTTTCCTATTCACTCACACCTGCTTTTCTCAAAATTCGTTCAAACACAAAGAGTAAAATATCATCTCTAATTCTTATTTCATTACATCTAGGACTGTAGCCACCAATTTCAATAAAATATATCCAGAAGGGCACTGTGTCATTTTCCTGAGCATTGTAGGAGACATATTAAAATGTATATGCTATTTGAATGTAGGAAGCAGGATTTGAAGGTTATGAGCTCTCTTGCTTTTCCTAGCTATTCAGTATTTCCCTTATTTTCATGTCAGTTCTGTGCCAACTTCTTTTCTGTGTGAAGTAATCATATTCAGCATTAGATTGTAGGATAGCAATAATAATAAAAATAAGACTTCGTGAATATTTTAAAGAGCATGGCATATATCCATGCTCAAAAAATTCTTTGAATATGACCATGATCTCATTTCCTTCCTGTTCTTTCACCATCACACATGCACTGAAGTGAGGGACAGTCATTGCCAAGTTCTGAATCACATGAGATCCAAGGGGTATTTTCACTTCTTTCATCAGCCAGGCTGAAGTGTTCATTGCAACCACAGTAAGGTCCAATAATGTGCACATTGATGAGAAAACTGCAGAGCAAACAGAAGCACGGCAGCCCTTTGTGTTTGAGATTCAGCAGGCACACAAAGCTGAAAGCGTCTCTTCTGCTTTGACATTATCTGCAGGTTCAATCTACAATATGCTGATTCTATCATAATACAGAAAATTGGTTAATTCCCTCTGGAAATTTACAATAAAAATAATTCTCCCCTTGAACTGCTCTTGCTTCTTCCTTTGATTGGATGATGCTATCGCCTTCATTCTTAAGTGGGGGACAAAGACAGCATTTTTATAGACAAGTATGTTCATTTATATAAAATCGTCACACTTCATGCACATACTTTACACTTTCTCTAAAAATATTGGCAGGTGAAGATAATTAATCAAACTTACTTCCCAGTCACTAGGACCTGTGCAAAAATTATATCACTTGCAGTTGTTATCAAATCACTTTGTTATTTTTTTTCCCCTCCCCACAACTTGGCTGCTTCTTTTCTTTTGAGCATTGTTCTCATCCAGGATGTCCAATTCAGCACTGGAATTACAGGTTATGATGTGAGCTCATACAGAGATTTTATTATCCTGGCAGGAGCCATTCTACGAGTTAAATGGATGCATTTTATTCGTTGATGTATGGAAGACAAGAAAGCTTGGCAATAACAACAAAAAAACAACTAGTTTGAAGTTTACACTTTTCTGCAGAACACAAACTAGCCAGAAGCTAGGAATAAGGCAGTCATTTTTTTGGCAGGGAATGTAATTAAGCACCAGCACAACTTGACTGTAATGTGGATGAAGTCTCTAAACCTCATAAAGTTTAGAGACCTGCTAAGGATCTGACAAATGTCATGAGCTTGTCTGGCACTTAGGATATGGAGGCCATGACTGGTGGAATGAAAAAGATGAGATGAAGGAGATGGTGATCACCTTCTTCTGGCTTCCTAATCTCAGATACTGTGCATTTCCTGAATTTTTATGTGTTTATAGGTGCACTTGAAAGTCATGTGGCTCTCCTGTCAATGCATAATGACATAAGCCATACCTAATGGGATGCAAATCCTATTTTCCATGTGTGCCATTGTCAAGCTTTAGGGCGTCTTTGTGCTCTCCTGAATTTTATTATGGGTGAAAGTCACATCTGATGAAAGGAGTTCTCAAAGCAATGTCAGCTGTTTGCCTTGTGACACAAGTTAGTCTTTGACTTGGAGTGAGCATGGATGGGTGGAAAAAGGCTCTCTGGGAGGTGATCTAGTAGGGCTGCCTTGCCAAGTGTGTTTCCCCAAAGAGCATTCTCAGAAATGACAGGCTGGCTGTGTAGTGTGTAAGAAATGATAGCAACCAATTGATAGCAACCAATTACAAGAATTGTAGAATAGTAGTAGACTGGTGATGAGCTCATATTTTTGTCTATTAATATTTCTCTTCTATTTATATTTCTCTTCTATTAGTACTGGCTGTGGTAGAAAACACAGATCTAGAGAAATACAATATTGTAAAATCCCTCTGAGATTTTGAGGCATGTTGTTAAATACTGGAAGACCATACACATGATGGTTCCTGAGGTGGGAAGGCTTTGTGAAAAACTCCCTGCAGCAGAGAGTGTCTTGCTAAGTGTGATTTCTTCTTCCTATTGAGATTTACTGACTTGCTTATTTTCCCATAAAACATCGAAAGAAGAAATCCACTGTGTAAAATATTTTTTTCTCTTTTTAAAATTTATTTATTTGTGAGAAGCCATTTTATGAGCAATTAGGGTTTTTTTATTTGCCCAGAGTAATATTTTTGTTTCTGATTTGGCATATCTTTATTAGGCTAAATAAAAAAGCTCTGCTTAATTTCCAGAAGACTAAAGAAAAATAACTTGTCTGCCAAAGACCTATCGTGTTCATAGCCAGGCACTTAAGCTTGATATTGGTTCAAGTTCAGCAAAAGTGCAGGGAGGAAGGGCTGGCTCTAGCCAGAGAACTGCCTCAACCTTTGCACTGCTTTGCTTCATTATTCTAGATTTTGGAAAAATCATGCTACTGGCCCTGACAAAGCCAGGATGGAGTGGAAACAAGCTGGGTCTGGTTTTGAGGGCGAGAAGAGAGCAGTTATAGCCTCTGCAAACAGTGTCTCTGATACCAGAAGCAGGAATACCTGGCCTGGGCTTCCATTTTGTCTTACTGCCATAAGAACTGACCAGTCTTGTCTTGTGGCTGGCACAGGCATAGATTAAACCATCTCATGGTTTCCTGAGAAACTGTGTGATGTATCTGCAGGAAAACTGGACAAAATATACAAGAGCTCAGTCCCCAGGGAAAGGGAAATGAGACTGTCTGGATGGTTCTTAGGGCTTTTTTCCTAGATCTTCCTCTTCTGAATGCAACAGTCTAGTACTTCTACTCCCCCAAAAGGGGAGAGGTATGTTCTGAGCTGGCTAGAGAGCTAAGCTGATAGAAATAAAATGAAGGAAAGAGTTTAGAAATATCTTAGTTGCTTGCATTAATAAGGATTTTTTTTATTTAAAAATTATCTCAATAGAACACAGCTTTTAGAAGCAGCTAAGAAATAATAACAAAGGCAAGATTTAGTTTAGCATTGAACTCCTTATGTATACAAATCAAAAAGGCTTTTTTTTGATCTTTCATAAATATTAAATTTTTTTTTGGTAATTACTTTCCTTTTATCTTTTTAATTTTTTTTTAAACGAAGCAACTAAGCAACCTTTCATTTATAGGGAAAAGAATCTGTAAGTGCTGTGTAATGCTTTTGTCTGTAAAGTGGCTTAGCACCATTTGGTATAAAATATTCCAGACAGCTTCCTGACAGCCAAATGAATTGATGATTCTTTTACTCATTACAGCTGAGTAAAAGAATAATTCTTGTTTTTTAACTACTTCTGTAACTTAATAAAGGTATAGTGAGCTGGAACATTACCTGCTATCAGAACACACTGCCTAAGTAGCTTCACCCTGAATTCTACATTACATAAGAATGCTGTACTTCCAGCCTTGCATTAGACTATTAACACACATCCTAATTTCAGGATTGATAGAGTTTTCGTTTTAGAGCAAGAGCTTACAAAACAAGCTCTACCTTCTAGAACCTAACAGCTTTGCATATCTACTAGGAAGAAAGCTCCACCAACTTAAAATTAGACAGGATAGAATAGGATATGTGAAGTTCTGTTCATCCATGCCTTTTGAAATGGATATATATTACATCACTCTTGTAAAACAAAAAAAAGGCAGTATTATAATGGTCTTGTTATAAACACTTTGAAAGTTCCAGGGCATGGAAGAAATTATTCACTTTGAGTTGCTACTTTCTGTTATGAAAGAGGAAAGGGAATAAAGATGAACTGTGGATTCTTGATGGATGATACTGCAAAGTACCAGAGTAACCTCTTGCCTGCTCAACAGTCCAAAATTTTGGTTTTGCTGAGACATTCCATGTGTTGCTTTCAGCAGCTGCAATAACTTTCTGTTCTGCCTCGTGATACAACAGTCTCTTGATCCTTTAGTTAACCCAGATAAGCAAGAGATCACAACTTTTACCAGTCAGTCCAAAATAACACGTACTGGAGAGAAGGTTCTATTGTTTGGCTGCTTTATTTGTTGAGTTTCTTAGAGGAGAAAGCACTGAAAAGCAAAATAGGAATAGTAAAGACTTTTATTAATGATAGGCAATGAATCAAGAAAACAGTTCAGAGGGAATTTAAAAAGTTCGAGGAGAGAGGGATGGTTTTGCTGATGGTTGCCAGTGGCATCTCCGCAACAAGGAGCCAAAATTTCTGCTGGCTCACAAAACAAGGGAGAGTGAAAAATGTGAAAATAAAGAGATGAAAAAAATCCCATATGTCTGTGTGATCCTGATGAACCTTGAAGACACAGTTTTGGTAATCTGGTGCCAATGCTGCCAGCAATAATTCAATAGGAGCTTCTTAGTGATTAAATATCCTTTTTAACATCAGTAATAATTACTGTGTACACTTAAGCAATAAGCTAATTCCTGACTCCAATCCTTTATAATTAAGGTTAATTAATTGAGTTGTCTTTGGTATCAGATAGGCTTAAACATTTATAAAACTACAAGGAGAAAAGGTAAAACAGGAAGCTTTTGCAGGGATAGTGTAAAGATGTGATATGCTCTTTCTTTGAAACAGAAGTATCTGAAATGGAACAAAACCTGTATTTATAAAACAAAAAAAAAGTCAACAGAATGGTCTAGATTCATTTTAGCCTGTTGTCTCCCTCCCTCTCCAGGTTATAGAGGCCTTTTGAAAATTTTCAAATCATATCCTTTGATGATCTATTCCTACTCTCTTTTTAACTTTCCCATGTTATTTCTGAAACTATTGTAATGGGAAAGTATTTGGATGATTCACAGCGAGCTGGATTTCCAAAGCTCTCAGTAATGGCTTGATTCTGTTTGCCATTCAGCATGAGAAGAAGCAGTGTTAGGGTCAGTAGAAAGCTCTGAGGCAGGGACTAGAAAACCTTTTGTGGTTTTGTTAACACAATAATAATAAACAAATTTTTAAGTTTATCTAGACAGGATCTCATGACAAAAAAAAAAGTTGTGTCACTCCATGTTATTGCTTCTCTTAACATTCCAAGAACTCAGCAGTATAAAGAGGCATTTTATTTGATTCTGACAGGTTCCTACTACAAGCAGTAGCTGAAAGTACTTGAGGGATACTTGATCCAGTAGAGGGAAGAAATACAGTGAGACTGTGGTTCTGCCTCTATGTTTTTGTTAGCTGATCTCAGTGCAGAGTGATTTGTAAACTCATCTTTGTTTGAAATGCATGGTCTTTGGCTCTGTTGCTCATGCAAATGTGAAAATGCACTGGGGACTGTGTCAAAATCTTGGCTGGGATAAATTGATGTCAGTGGACTTCAACACAAATTGGTGTAGCCCCAGAAGACTGACAAGCCTGAAAATATTTGGATCCTCTGTTTCATGCATGTAGGTTTCATGTGCCTATATGCACAGTTTAATAGCTATTTAGTGCCATTAAAATGTCTGATATTTTCTAGTATTGCCTTTTCTGAAAATTCCTTTAGATGGCACTTGGGCTGCCTTAAAAAAAAAAATCTGACTCAAGTCCCTTAAGCAATCCCTGTTAAATGAAAATGTTCAGCCATTTCAATCTCAATGGGAGATTTTTGTCTGAGACAGAGTTTAATGTGGTTCTCATTCACATCTGTAGGAATATGTTTAAAAAATCAGAATGACCCAATGCACTAAAATGAAGCACATAAATCATATTATGGCATTAATCAGATTGCCATATGCAGTTGACAGCCTCTGCTTAATTTGACTTGGATATATACAAACAGAATGCATCAAGTAAAAGGTATTTTTAAATGGGCTGAAAGTAGAATATACTCCATTACCAGTTCAATTTTTTTTTATTAATGATCAAATGGAAAAAGCTCATTTGTACTGTTGATAACTTGAAAACTTGGCAGTCGTGTTTTTGTGTTCTTCGTGAAATAAAAAATGTGAGGGAGTATGTGTGCCTCAGAAATGGCACAGGTTTGTGTCCGTACATAAAAGTGTGTTCATACTCACATAATTTACATACTCCCATGTAAGGGCTTTTATACAAATGGGGCAATGGAAAATGTCTTGAGTGACACTTCTCTGGATATCTCCTGTACTTTCTGTGAATTATGTAAAGGTCCAGTGCATCAAGTGCTTTATAAGGAAAAGGGCCTCTGATTTTTCTATCCTTGACGCATATGGGATTGAGCATTTAGTTTTCATGACTCAGACAGAAAGCAACTGAATTGCAACAGGCTGTATGATTTTAAAGGTCTTTTAATAAGACTTTCCCTTTTTCCATTCTGCATAACGCTTTCTCCCATCACAATTTGGCTTCTTTTTCCACCATTCTGATCAGAGTTCCTCTTTTATTTTTATAGAGTGTTTTCAAATGGAATCAACTCCTTGTGGTTTTTAGCTCTTTCTGAGTTTGACATTCATAATGAAAATCCACAAGTGACAGTGTCACTACCATGCTGGAAATTGATATAATGCATGCTATTGAAGACTTCAAAGGAGGAACTGTTTTTATTATTTTAATTTAAAAATGACAGAAATCTTTTTTTGAGTCAAGCCTAAAAAGCACATTTGAGATAGATCAGTTCAGGGAAGAAGCAGGAAGAGATAATAATTTGTGAAGTGAACAAAGCTGTTTCTTGCCATATTTCTTCCTGAACGCTGGTAAATTTAGGTACATTTTTGAAGAGCTTACGTGGACTGATTGAAAGTTTCTGTATTGGTTGTGTGCTGTCTTTTTTTGTCTTCATATTTTGTGGAAATAGTATTGAAAGTGCTAGCATTGTAAACAAATCACAAGCATTGAGTAAAATGAAAAAATAACTACAAAATTTAGGTGACAATTGTAATAAAATCTTAAACTGTGGGAAGAAAGATAAAGTTAATTACACATACACTTTGGCCTCTGCCTCAGAATTGCTGATGTGATTTTTGAAGGGATGAAGTAAAACTGAGAGGTTTTTCTTTTTCAGAAATCCGTGTTTTCATTGCCCCTGTTCACATTAATATTCCCTTTTACTGCAGCTCGTTGCTGCCAATGCTTTTGATGTAACTACTTCAGAGACCTATGTTCCTGATCCTTCTACATCCCTACTTCAAGCCACGTCCTTGTGTGATCTAAAAAATTTTTAGTGGCCTGATGAATGTTGTTAGTATGGAATGGGAAAGGAAAGGCACATAGGGGCTGCATTTGTACTTTTTACTTCACCTCAGACTTCAGCAGCATCTTGTCAAAATGCTAGTTCTGAAAAAAGATGGGTGACTGTGTGCAAGCCAGTAAATGGTTTTCCTGTCTTATAGGGGAGCCACTTCTGGTTCTAGTTCAGCTGAAGCTGTTCTTGCAGAGCAGTAGGGGCAGATTTTGCTCAGCTTCTGACCCTGCTGTCCTTGCCCATCTGATCTCTGCTAGCTTTATTCTTCTGCTGCATCTGCTAAGCGCTATCTTGCTCTGTCTTGTCTCTGACACATTTCTCAGCTCTGCCAGTGGACTTATGACTAAAACCTGAGTCTTTTTTATCTTAGAATTATAGGTCTTTCAGCATAGTTAATTGCTGCATGCATTTTTCAGTGGAAAAGGTTAGGAGTTTATATTCCGTGTATGCTTTAGGGTCTTGTGTTCTGTAACTTGCTCCACGTTGCATTTGCCAGGCTGTTCGGTTTCCACTGTTTTGCTGTATTTTTCTAGTCCAAGGTGCTCCCTGAAGATGAGTTTTCTTCTCAGTGTTCTTGCCTGCCTTTTGCAAGAGCTGTGCAGGGGAGGTGATAGACTCCAGTTCCAGCCAGAGCCTGAGCTTCTCTGACTTGAATTTCAGAACTGAAAACCAGCCTTGCATTGCTGGTAACATTTTAGTTCAACTTCAGCAGTTACAACTTAAAAAAAGTTTAGTTTTGGATTTCTGATGTCACATATTTAAGAAACCTGTCATCCAGCCTCCAGAAACTAGAGGACAAAATGTAGGAAACAAAAGTATAGACCTTCGTGGTGACTTTCAGGGCTAAACAGTGGTTTCGTCTTGGAAATTGCTTTTCTTTTCCTCTATGGAGCTGTGTACAGAGCAGCCTACATTTCCCTCCTGTGCTGAACAGCACTCTCTGCTTGTTAGGGGTTGAGGTATCTTTCAGCTTGTCATTTGCTTGATGTTTCTGGTGCTGCAATAAGCTTTTATATGTGTGCGTTCTTGCCAAGTATATGTCCCCTCGTCTGGCTCTATTCCTTCTAGTTTTTAAGAGTATGTTCCACATTAAAAACATCGGTGGAATTATCTGCTGGGAGATGACACTCCGAGCTGAGAAAGTGAATGATAAGTAATGAGGGAAGTGGGAAGTAATGTATAAATGCAGAAGTTTTGTGCTTTGAAAATTACTGTAGCATCAAAGTCCCTAGATGAGTAAAAACAATGCGCCAACATTTCATCACAGTCTCTCATCAAAACTTCAAATAGAATTTTTACATCCATACACTATCATGAAGTATTTATAATTATTGTGCCAGGAAATCTAGCTGGTGATTCTCAGAAATCAAAGGATGAAAAATAAAAGATACATAAATGAATAAATAATTACTGACTCTCTCTGTGCATTCTCTAAACCTAGAGTGTCAAAGTTTTTATGTAGGGGGGGATGACTGACATTTTCAATTGAGCTCCCTAGGAGAGTAATACAAAATGTGCCAGAGGAGGACGGAATGCTTCACTGTACAGAGCTCCTAGAGAAATCAGTAGGAATGCTAGCAGTACAGCTAATATCTATGCCATGATAGTTAGGGTAGGTATCTTTTCCCAGATATTTAGGCACTTGATAAATAAGCAATAGTTTGGTATCTAAATATCTCTCAGGACGTGGCCCTTGTACAAGTGAATTGTGATGTTGTTCTGCAGAACATAAACATTGTGATATGCACAGAACACTGCTGCATCAGGATTTCCCTAATTCTGTTTGAGGGCTTTCACTTTCTTCATAGAATCTTAGAAAGGTTTGAGTTGGATGGGGCCTTAAAGACCGTCTAGTTCATGGGCAGGGACAACTCTCACTAGACCAGGTTGTTTAGAGTTCTATCCAACATGGTCTTGAACACTTCCAATGATGGAGCAGCCACAGGTTCTCTGAGCAACCTGTTCCAGTGTCTCACCACCCCCACAGTAAAGAATTTCCTCCTAATATGTAATCTAAACCTACTGTCTTTTGAAGTCATTTACATGCTCTTGTGAAGTAGGGGAAAACAAAACTGTTTTTTTTTTGAAAATGATTGAGGCACTCAGCTCCTAATACAGTCAGGATGGAAAGATGGAAGAAGTTGGAGGCTTCTGCCTAAGTGGCTGAGCTGATGCTCCTGTCTTGGGATGTCACATGGGGAGCAAGCCAAGCTGTAGGGAGATACAGGTGGTGGAAGGTAACAAAATTTTCTTGAACAACAAGGCAGTGAGGGAGCTTGAAACCACTCATTTTGCCTGCTGATGTGGTATGAGAAAGGCCTAATGATTTCTGCTCAAGTTTTACCTGGAGCTGAATAGAACCTGTGTGGTTGCAATTACTGAGTGCTGAGCCCAAGGTACAGCATCATGCTGGGATACCCTGTGTCCCTAGCTGGATGCCAGCCAGGCTGGGGCAGGGTGCAGGGTGAGCCTGTATCCAGCTGTTGCCCTTTCTGCACAGGGAGGGCTGCCTTTTTATCAAGTGCCATTGTCCTGGTGGAGGAGCATAGACCTGGTGTCATCTTTCCTGCCTCCAATTACACAGCTGAGATAGAGGTAGCTAAAGGCACTGGCATGACTTGCAGAAAGTGCCAAATAACACAAAACTAACTTTTTTTTTTTAGTAGTATTTTAACAGTTACTTATGCCTTACTTGGAATGTTGTCAAAAGAAGCTCAGTTTGTGGAAAATAAAAGGTACCCCAAAATGGACAGACTGGGAGGGGAGAGAAAGAAAACAGGAGCATGTCAAGATCCTGGCCATGACTCGCTATCAAGATCCAACAAGTGGCTTTACCTGACCAGATCTTAATTTTACAGGAAAAGATTCCATTTTCCTTTAAGGTAAGCCATGGCTAGACCTATCTTAACTTACACATTTTTCAGCTCTTGCTTGTATTCAGTAGTTCTACTCCCACTGCAAAACTGAATCAATCTTTGTGCCACAGCTAAATACTGAATGATTTAGTGTGCCATCAAAAACTGCATAAACTGCCTATTAGAGATGTATTAAACATCCAGCAGGAAATTGACTGTTCACATATATCCTTACAGAAACAATACCCAAATAATACAGCAGTCATTACCCAAATTATCTAAACTTGGTTAATTGTACAACAATAAGATCATGGTTTTGTGACTGATGATTTTGATTAATAGAATGCAAGAATCAAGTATGACAACTACATTTGATGAGGCTGTGTTTTCATGAGTAAATGACAGGAAAATATTTGCAGTGGTGTTCCTTAATCCCCACCAGGATCTAGACTTCAGACCTGTGATCTTTTCTATAGTAGGTAGATCGCAATTCCAATGGTAACAGTAATGAAACAAATTCAGTGCACTTCATGTTAATAGCATGAATTCACTTTGCCAGACTTATATCAAGGAGAGAAACAATTTTTCAGCTATGTTAAGTTTTTGAATGGACCTGAAAGATCCTTTGAATCACAAAATGATAATGTGTACTGACAGTAGTAAACTTTACTGATAGAGTAGGCTCATTGGTTTATTAATATTCACCTACGGTACCTGAAAAATAACACGTATTAATCTGTATGTTACTCTTATTTTGTTATGAAATTCTGAATAGGAAATCAGGTCTAATGGTTTCAGAATATGATCAAGTTTATTGGTGTGCTTAAAAATGTCTGACACAATGTTGAAATAGATACTGCCTTTCATATGGTTAAAATACAGAGAAAATATGTACTTATCATCTACAATGAGGGGATCAGTCCAAAGAGATGATGGGGCAAAAAAGGCAGTTGATTGAAAGATACCATGAGGATACTCTCCACCATCACTCACACATTGGATGAGGCTGCGGATATGACGGCCAGAATTAACTGTTCTCATCATATCTGGCATTTGTAGGAAATTATGTGGAGCACTGCCATGACTCATAGCTTCCATCTAAGCCTCATTACTTCCATCATTACTCCTCCAAAAGTCTGTCTGCATTTTCAGAGTATTTCTGTGCTTTCATTTTGAAAGCACAGAACAGCTGGAAAAGAAATGGAGTTGTTTGGAACAGGAAGCATGCTTTGAGTTAAAAGAAATGCAGAGGATATTTAGAAGAATTTCTAACATGATAAGGGAATTAAATATTTGCCCTGAATTGCCAGTATGTCTGTGGAAAAAGAGAATCATTAAAAGGAATGATGGTCCTCTCACCCATATTGATTTATGGTTTCACAGTCTCTAAGCCGAGAGTTGACTGATTCATCTCCAATATGTTTCAAGGGGTACATTTTCTTGTCCCATCTTCCCAGGGTTTATTATTATACCTTGCCCTCTTATTGTCCTGCAGATTTTCCTAGGTGGAAGGGTAAGTCCTTCTCATGAGAACTGAAGGTTCTGAAGGAAATAAATTTTGCCCGCGGTTGGCCAAAAGACCCAGAAGATATAAGAGCCTAGACATGGGTTCCCTGTCCCTATTTAGGATCTATAAAATTGTTTCTCTTTGCCTAGATCTGAACTTTATTTTCAATTATGGGAAATGAAAGGGAAAAGTATGTGTGCCCATCCATAAGGAAATGCATTGGAAATGGGTGAAAATCCAGTCTTCTGCTGATGCTGGCCATCTCATTGGGATGCAAGGATGTTTTTTACAAGATTTCTGTCATAGTCCTACACTGTAGGCAAGAGACCTGAAATGTCTCCTTCTTTTCCTGTCTCTGTACTGCTCAGGCTTTTGCACCATCAGAGGAATGAATGTGTTTAACTTTTAAACATGTTGTTGAAATATTAAACAAAGTTTTTCCCGCTGATTTTTAATGCCGTATCAAAGCAGGTTTGAAAGGGCTTCATAATCTGTTACATAATGCTGTCATGCTGTTCATGTCACTGATGCTATTTCATCCTGATAGCTGCCACCAGTAGGAGGCTCAGAAATGTGATTGTAACCATTCTCAAATGCATCTTAAATAAATTTCACAGATTGCTCTTGGGAAGAGGTGCTTTCTTATGCTACAGTTTTTTTGGTGGAAACAAAATAGAATGCTCCATGACCTCAGTCTCCTTGTCTATGAAATGCAACACAGATAATCCTCCTCTTCCTCCCAAAAAGTGGATTATGCTTAAAATAGTTGCCTTTTGCTGGAGTATGGTTAAGGAGCTAGAATACAAACTTCCTGTGCATTGACTTCTTTCATTCAGATGGTTTGAGGGTTGAATGCCACGTGATACCTTCCATTGCATCTAACTCTGGTGCAAGATAATCCCCTTGTACCCTGAGAGGAGTCTGTGAATAAAATCAAGAAGTGTACCCCGTCCCCCTCTCTGCAATCTCTGGTAGCTGATGAAGGGATTGATTCATGTGGGATTAGAAGATCCTGCTTCATCTGAGTTAGATCAATAACTTGAGTAATGTCTTTCCACTTGAGTGGCCAGATCAGTGTGCCTGGATAAAGGAAATCTGTGCTCCTTTGGGGAACAGAAGGACTTCTTTAGAATCCAGCTTAACCTGCTGTGGACTGCAATACATACTGAAATAGCAAATATCTTTTGCCAGTTAGGAAGGAAAATGACTTAGATATGGGAATGAGAATTTTTTTCAAGATTATATCCTTCAAACCTCAGTGTAAGAAAGTTACTGAAGCATGTAATGATGTCTTTTGGAACATGCACATTCTTGACTGCCTTTCGGAGGCAGAATGCTTCCTTGGAGTTAGCCTTCAGATAAATATATCTTTTGGCATGTTAATTTCTACCTGGAGCCTTCAGGAGCAAACAGGCATTCACAGTCCTCATTTGGAGAATGGTACAGAATAGTATGTATTAGGTGAGGGAAGGAAAGGAAACAGCAACAGAACAGGGACACCCCCACCTGCCTCCCCGCTTCTTCCCCTTTCCAATTTGACAAAGTATTTTAAATCCAAAAGAGGCTATAAACCCTGAGATACTTTTGCTGTGGTTTAATCAAAAATTACAATTGCTGTGCCTCAAGACAAGGTGAACTTCTTTAAGAAAATGCTGTCACGTTTCTTGAAAATCAGACATGCTGTTTCCATAACCAAAATTTGTACGGTCTGTTTTGAAGCAGCAGTAGTCATCTGGAAAGAGAAAAGTTCCATTTTGGGACATCATAGGAAATTTTGATCTAAGAAAAAAAATCAAAAATTCTGTGTTCTGAAGGTAGAACTTCCAGAAGGAGGACTGAGGTTGAGAACCTGTGTGTACACCTGGATTGACCAGGATTTGTCCCAAGATTTGGCAGGTTTAGTGGCTCAAGGTACGAAGTGTCTCATGGAGTATGGGATAAGTAGTCAACAAAGTGTTAAATCTAATCTGCTGTCCATTTAATTCAATAGGAGAATTCCTTCTGAATTTGCAAGATGAATGAACAAGTTCCAACCAGTCCGGCCTTTTGAGGGCTGTACTGTGTACACAGTTTGCTGAGCAAAGATAGGAGCTGGTGTCAGACTCTTGTTTGCTTGGGTGTTTATCCCTTCTAGGAAGCATTTTTTCTCTTTTCCTCTTTGATACAGTGCTTCCTCTGCTTTGTTGTTACTGCATAGATGAAAGCACAGTCAGTTTTTGCAGTTCAAAACTCCTACCAACCATAATTTCAGTCATCTGAGTATTTTTATCCTATAGGAATGTATTGAAAACTGGATTACTACTGTTTCTGCTGCACAGAGAAGCACTGTTTGTAAGCTTACCATTGCGTGTGTGAATACAATTTTATAGGATCACGGCCTTAAGAATGGAAAAGTGTTTTGGAATGTATTCATCACCTAATTGTTACTGATAACAAAAGAAGACCTTATCTGAAATAATGATGGGAAGCTGTCAATCCACATATTTCTTAAGGAGAGAAAAAAAAACCTTGGGATCTTTAAAATGATAAGTGAATTTTTAAATCTTTTAAATACTGTACAGATTACCTGTCACTGTACTTCAGAGTGTGATATTTACTATGATGTTTCCATCCTGATTTTTCTCTTTGCAGAGGAAATTCACAGCAGAGTATTGTTTACACAGTGTTGGGGTGGGGTTTCCAGCTCCAGCAGAGTAGTGCCTCACTGTTAGCCCTGCTGATCACCGAGGACCAATGCCAGCCTTACAATTGGCTGCTTTCTGCACACACACTGGGAAAGCACAAAAAGTTCTCGGGCTCATTCCAGCTATGCTTTTAAATCTGTCTGGAAAAGATTCTTCCCCTTCAGCAGTTCTGGTGATTAATTAGCTTGCACGAGCTTCTGCAATATCTCAATCACACTGAACAAGTGGTGTCACATTCCCTTCCTAAATGTGATTATTGCAAATGTCCATGACATAGCAGCAGGTTCCTTCAGTGAGATCTTTTACTGCTGCAGAGATTACAGAACATTTGCTGCTTTCATTTACTACCAGGCACCAGAACATCTCAAATAATTTCAGCTGTAAAGTCAGGGAATACACATAGAGTTTCTGGATGTATTGGAAACTTACCTGCACTATTAAAAATTGAATGAATGCAGGATCAAAATGGACTTAGAAGATAGGTAATTTGGAGATTATGTTTTATGATTGATACTTCATTTTGAAAATGTGATTGTATTGCTTGTTCTTGTCTGCTACTGGTTGCTTGTGAACACCAACCTTTTCTCATGCAGGTAAATTGTCACCAATTGCACAGGGCAGATATTCCCTAAAGATATTCCCCATGGCTCCCCCACTTTTTGGCACAGCTAACCCCAACTCCCTTCTAATTCTCCAGATATTCATATCTAGGGAAGACACCCTGTCCAAGAATTTCTGAAACCAGAAAGCTGGGATTAACTACTATTAACTACTATTTGTACCTGAATTCTGAACTGGCTGCTATGTCCTCCTTATTGTAATTTCAGCATGTCTCAGCAGGCTCATCCTAACATCAGCAGTTACAAAAGAAGCTGTCTTAAACCCTTAAAGTCTTTATCATGGCACTTATTAAAAGATAAAGAGGAAGGCCATACTAGAGAAACAAGAGACCAAGGAAGTGTTGAACGCCAAGGCAAGCGTTATGTGGGGACCAAAGCAGAGAGAGAACTAAGGTCCTGTGCATCCTAACCCATAATTCTCCTGAGTAAACTGCATTGCAAAATATACAGCTCTGAGCTCAGGATTAAAGGACAAAGCAAGAACAAAAAGAGTTTGCTTTCCTGTGTTATAGTTAAAATCTTCCTAGATGTAACTGTTTCTTACTAATACATTTCCCTATGGAAGATAGTGCAGGTTTTTTTACACTGAGGTGTGTCATAAAGATGCTCAGCTTTAGAATCTTTTTAGGCTTTTCTGACTTTTATTGTTCTTTTTGTTGGCTTTATAGAAACTTTCAGATAGATTTTCTGGTAATGCTGGTTCTGTTCTGGAATCTACCTGCTCTGGTGTCACTTTCATTAAATCTATTTACATCCTGATCCTCAAATGTCACATGCTGATAGTTATTAAAACTAGAGATAGGGTATGAGCTACCTAGCAAAGGAACAAGGAGGAGATTAGCCTCTGTGAGTGCAGCTCCAGACTGGAATGTATAATTCAAGTGGAGATAAGGGACAAAAAATGAAAGGCAGATAAATCCAGTTTCAGTTCACAGGCAGTGCTTCTACTTCAGATGCCTCTAGGAGGGAATTTGTTGGTTAATCAGGAGAGGTACATAGCAAGACCTCTCTCAGCAACTCCTGTGAGCTTAGTAATATGACATCTTGCCTAGACACAGTGAGCACTGGCATGTCTGGCATGTTCCTCTTTGGCAATCACAGACCTCCAGGATTTGTTTGCTGCTCAGACAGTGTGTATTTCCCTCACGAAATATTTAGGGAAAAAGAAGTGCTTGTACGTCGTGTAGATATTACCATTAGAATAAGATCCCGAGCATTACAGGGCAAGACCCTGCTGGAGGAGGGGAATATGCAGTCATTTCTCTCCTGCAGTTGTTTGTGAAGTGTGATGTGCTGGTGTAGAGATCTTCACCTGAGAGTTACAGTCCCCTGTTATATTGAGCTGCTCTTTAACCTCCAGGATGACATCCTTCTTGCCTCCTTCTCCCTCAAACCTTGCATGTGCACACAGCTGGGATTTGTTCCTGTTGCTAGGTGTGGAGTATGTGTTTTTCTTTTAGCTGTTTGATTTACATACCTAAGATGCCTTTAGAGGCAAGACTGAGGGACAAGAAAGAAGAAAGGAACTGAGCTTTCAGGCTGTACATACCTCTTTGCGTTGACACTCAAGAGCCCCACCAACAGGGACCTCCACCAGATATCTAAACTCCCTGTGTCCAGGACTGCCTGGCAAGGTGTCTTGCAGATGAGACAGATAAAAAGTGATGTTTTTAAAAGCATGGGCAAACCTGGTCTCAAGGATCAGGTGAGTTGTTAAAGGTAACAGAGATGTTAATAGTGTACCTGGTAGTACTATACAGTATTAGACAGCTAAAGAAGTTCTTACCTTTCAGACGACTCCCTGTATCTTGAGTAATTTCAGTCATCCTTGCAGAAATTGGGTTATTAGGCTTTGTTTTCTAATATCCATTGTTTCAGAAGACATTTATTTTTGTAAGAGTAAACCGAAAGTGAGGGGCATCGTGGTATTTAAGTGCCTTCTTCTTTTGTAAATGCTGCCAGTAAACCCTTGGCCCCAGTTTGCACAGCTGAAAACAGACTGATATACTATTGCCTAGCTTGCTCTGGTGAGTGCTTGGCTCTGATGGGGCTAATTCATTCCATGTTCAAAACACAGTGGGTTGCAAAATTATGGTTATTAAAGCCAGCTATTAGGAAGTGTTGTCTCCTCTGAGAATATTGATTTAATCACATGTCTCTCTGTATTTTAAGTCTGAAGTGATATGATGTGGAAAGATCCATTTATTCTATGTGTTTATCTAGTGAATATTTGTGGAGTCTTCTCTGTTCTTTCTATAATGAATAAAAATAAATTGGCTTAGTCAGAAAACAGAAGTGAGCATGCTTGACAAAGGAAGTCCACCAGGCCATGCTGCATCTGTTTCTAACTTCATTTTCTTTTTCCAGATGTACGTTTTCCTTCTTCCCCCCCCTCTTTCCCATCTCTGTTCTGTCAGAGATGCAAGGAGAGTAGATGCATTGTACTCTGTTGTGTCGGCCTTGTACCATGTCTCCAGAGGAGCAGGGAAACTGGGGGCACCATGCCCTGCCTCCTCTCCAAATGTAGGTTTGCTCATGGCCAGGTTATTGTCTTCCTCTCTGTCCTTGTGCTGTTTCTTGCTATGGAAAGAAACAATATACCACTGTTTCCATAGCTACATATGGATTAAATCTTCCATGTCACTGTTTTTGAAACTGTGTCCAAAAAGGAAAGAGATTTATAATGAAAGGGCATTTATCTACTTGAGTACTCCCTTGTCTCTGGTAGTAAAAGCTCCAGCTGCCATGAAACTTAGTCCCATGAGAATCTGGTATGTCCTTCTGGGACAAACATTACTAAATTCATATGTATGGCTTTGTTAGTAAGTATGTAAAACTGGTATCACCAGGGGTTGACCTTTTTCTACAAAGCCACTTCAAAACTCTCTGAGATTGCAGACAAATGTTCTTATTTGTTGTTACTGGCCATGCTGCCTTCTCCATCTTTTATAGCTTAGGCTGAAAGTAGATGTAGAAAAGAAATTACTCTGCTTGTCTTCAGTGGTTCAGATTTTTTTTCCAGGACTTTTGGGGTCCCTGTGTGAAGGGCAAGCAGCTTTGAGAGATGGCAGCAGACCTTCATATTATTGATACAGCAAGGGCACAAATTCTCCACCATGCCTGTGTGTGTGCAGGGAACGGGAGCTTGTGTGGGCATTTTATTTTTCTGTGAGAGACAAGGTTGTGTTCAACTCAGGCTTAAACCCCATTTAAAAAGAAGAGAAACCCACCAAATATCTCTCCTTTCCAGCTCCAGCACCTAATATTTCCTCAGCTGTCAACACTTTTGGCCATCTTTCCTAATAGCAATTTTGATCTAGCCTTAAAGAGAAGATTTGAAGGATTGAAGTTCTCCTTTGGGGAATGAAAAATATTTTCAGATCCAGTGAGAGCTGATTTGCTTTTATTAGTTTCACTTCTCTGTTGTAATAAACTAGGGCATGATGCTGTGAAATGCATGTTAGAGTATTACCACAAATAATGTCAATGCTATTCATGTAATGCCTGTAATTCACTGCATTGTGCCTCATTATTTCATCTCTATAGATTCTACTTCTTGTGAGTATAATACTTTTTATGTATTAAATTAACCCTCTAAGAGGTCCAGCACTCTGTTAATATTCCTCAGAAATAGAAGGTACTAAGATATGCACTGCCTCAAAGGTGTTACATTTTTATTGCAGAGTGATAGACTAATATGAGAAAAAAATCTCCCCTTCAGAGTATTTCCTCGAGATCACAATGGCTCTTGCATCCGCTGCTTTGTGTGGACCCTTTTGGGTAGGATACTGTCATTATGTTATTGACAAAGTAGAAGTTTTTTGTATCTTACTGGTTATCTGAAATCATTTTCATTTCTGCATTCTGCAAGTTTGTGTTAGCAAACTGGCTTCATGTACATGCAAGGATGTGACATGAAAGGTAGTTTTGGCTCCTTTTTTTGACACTGAAATGATTAGCTTTTGCACACTTTATATTGTATGAATATGTCCAATCCTTATTTAAAAGTAGTTTCTGACATTTGGCAGCTGAGGTGCATGGAGTATTGTGGGAATATGTTAAAGTTGCTGTTGGGATGTTGTACTTCAGACTGGATTAGGGATGTAAAGCAGGTACTTGGGAAGTTTTGGAACTTTCTGGTCTGGATGTGGCTAATGCTGTTACTGTGGCACCTTTCTGAAAAAGGTTAATGTAGTCCATGTCTCACAGTTTCTGGCCTACTGAATTCTTTAATTTGAAGCTGGAGTTAAAGATGAGGTCCAGAACAAATTTTACTATTTTTTTTCCATTTATTTTATTTGGACTATATTTGTATATGTGTGGTGGTGTTTATATTTACCACTACCAAGGTGATGCAGTTGGTGAGATGTTTTGGTTTTATTACAGGTCAGACCTATGGTTTTGGAAGTTCTCTTGCATTCTGGTTAGAAGTCTTCAAAAGAACATGCATTTTCAACTTTTCTCCCCCACTCACTTGGACTACTCCAAGTTTTTCAGGAAAATTTCATGGACCAAACTATACAGAATGATATATACTAGAAGTAACAATATTGTGAAAATAGAAACATATTGTATGCCCAATTGAAAAATGGGCATCTTGTAATATTGCATCTTAACACGGGTTTCCAACAGGACATGATTTCCTAAGAGCTAGAAATGTCTTTGGCCTTTGTGTTTTGGAAAGAAGTCCAATTGGAAGTCCATTCCCTTTAATATGTATGAGTGCCAAACCCATGATCTTGTAAGATTTGAAGATTATGATAAAGTGAAATAGAAAATTCACAGTCCCTTAAAATATGTGGAAGATTACCCAAAAGCTTGTGCTTAATAGTAGTTTCTGTGTGTTGTATATACTACTCCTCAAGTGCATTTTTTGTTTTAAAGACATAGAAGTCTCTGTGGAAACCTACTGCAACAGCTTTTGAACCACCAGCAATGTATAAAAGTCTGCTCTGAGAAGGGATAGTGACAAATGAGGTGAATTAATTTCTAAGAATGGCACAGCAGAGCTGGAAAGTAGGAAGAAGCAACAATTAGTGTCTGTAATAAGAGCCTTTGGGCTCAAAGAGGTCAGTAGGTCCATTTCTCTTCTACAGAAGCTAGTAGCTGAAGTTTCATTTACCAACTTCATTTCATAATGAAACTTCCTGCAGTGTCCTTAACAAGAGCAAAACTTGTCAGGTGGAGGAAAGAGATTTAGTATTCAACTGGCTAAAATTACTTTTTCTTTGCAGACAGGAAGAAATTTTTATTCACTGTTCATTATTGTTTATGCATGCTACACCTCTATATGTAGAACAAGCAGTCAATGTTTTTTAGCCTTTTTCATCACTGAATGTTTGCAGGAGAAAGAGTTTCATTTATTTCATTTAAACAAATAGAGTTACTGTGGAATCCATCCTGAATACCTGAAATTCATTTTTAATAACAAGCAGGACTGATCTTAAAAAATAAATAGCAAGGTAACAGGAACAGTTGTCAGTTAAGTTCATTACTTCCCATAGCTGATTTTTTTCCTGTTTCAGTTTGACTGCAACTAAGGCAAGAACCAGAAATGCTAATGAGTGCCTGTGTATTGGGAATATGGCAAGTAGTCCTCATTTGCAGGCACCAATTACTCATAAAGGAAATGCCATGACACAAGGGATTTTTTCCTTCTTTCATTTATGGTTTGATTCTGTCATCATTATTTGATAGTCATAGGCATAGCAGGATGCTGCTCAGAGTTTAAAAACAAAGGGAAGTCAGCCTGAAGCAAATTGCCTTGCACACTGGGGAAGTTCAGAACTGACTCCTCACCAGGCTTACTTTCCCTTTTGGATGTGATTGGAGAACAAAGTTTCCCTCATAGGAAAAACTAAATGTTTTGAGACTTCCTTTCAGCATATGTGAGGATGAAAGCAAATCCCTTGACTCTGCTTGTTCCCCCTCCTCACCAGCCACACTGTTTCCTACAAGCCTTCACTGCTTCTCTGCATCAGTCATTGTCTTTTGCCTTTGCTTTCAAACATGTTAATGTCTCTCTCATGCTACCTGACGAAACATCCCCTGTATCCCATCTGCTTTCATCACTTTTGCTTCTTCCCTTGTTCCTGCCTCCCTCTCTATTTCATCTCCTTTAGCAAACTGTACCATGGCATACTTTGCTAGCTGTTCACTTCCATGAGTGGATTGCTTCTGTCCTCTACTTGCTGTGTGAGCTCCCTGCTCAACACTAAGCATGTCCATCCTGGCTGTTCTTTGCATGGTGATTTTAAATTGCCTGGAGCTCCAGATAAAAGGCTATGTTTCACAGCTTGCTTCCTTGGGAGCTTCTTCCTCAAAGGAGGGAATCTCTGTTCACCAGAGATGAAGTTTACATGTCAGAGTGCAGATTCAATACCTCCACCTTTCTCCTTGCTACACAGATCCAGGGATTAAGAAATGTGTCTAAAAGTCTTCACTTTCCCCCCCCCCACTTTAAGTCTTGTCTCTCTTCTGCAATTGTCAGAAACAAACAAGGAATGGAGGACCTTAAATACATCTAGTAAGACTTCTATGGATTCATTTTCCAATTGCAAGGGGGAAGTGACACAGGCTATAGGTGCCATGCTGCGCCTCTCTTGTTGTCAATCGTGTGGCTTCAGGTGTTTTGTACTGAAGGCCTGAACAAAGACTGCTGGGAAGGCTTTGGTTTGCTTTGGTGCTGTCAAGTGTTCTGTGATGTCTTTATGGGGTTCTCAAGCACTTGCTGGATGTGTGTTCCATGGTGAACAGTGTTTTCAACAGAATGACATGGATGAGTCAGTGAAATGGTTCACTCCTCAGTCCCCAGACTGGCAAATACTGATTTCTACTTGTACTACTGGTGCTCTTTGGATATGTGCTGTGTGGGAAAATAATGCCACTAGGAACAGCCAGCTGAGGAGCTGTGTGGAATCTTTTTCTGTATGTGCTGTAGATGGTCCTTCAAAATTTTGATTCACTCCACTTCAGAGGTCAGGTCAACATCCAAAACCTCCTGGTCTTCTTCTCTTCTCATTTTTATCAGTGTCTTGCCTTCATCAGGAGGGACTTCAGTTTTCTCTTTGAATTGTCCTTGAAGACTCTGCCATCTCGTGGTGGTCTTCTCTGGTGACTCTTCCTTTACTGGGAGTTGCCCTTTGGTTGGGATAGATCCGAACTGTGTTGTATGTGAATTCCCAATGCAGATGGTAAGACCTAACAGGCTGCAATTCAGAGAAATTTTGTGTTCTCTCCACCTTTTAATTCAGAAACTGAACTGTGGGAAGTGAAATAATGTCCCTGTTTCTGCATGGTGAGAACTGATTGGGAAAGTGGCCACAACTGCTTCCTTTCAGCTCTAAGCGTTAGCTTCTAGTGCTGTTTTCTCTCCCTCCATTTACCAGCTCTTTTTTTTTTTTCTTTCATAAAGAAGGAAATACTTTCTGCAGTGTTGTAATAATATATATCCAAAATTTAAAGAAAACCCATACCCAGCTTTTCTTGCCCAATATTCTTGGCACTATGACATCATAACCCCTGTGTGTCCTGTCACTAAAACAAATGTATGAAACAGTTCCACTTCTCCTCTTTAATTGGAACTAGCTTGTTCCAAGGAACTGAAGAAGCACACTACTCACAAAGGTTAGTGTGGAGAAATATATCATTGTCTTGCAGGATGTTCTAAGTGGGTCTCTTGAGGATCAAGGTCAGAGTTTATTTAGCAGCAAGTTCTACTGGTATGAATCATCAATAGTGTTTCTTACACAATTTATCAATGCCTGGTAATTATACTTTATTCTCTACGAAAATTCTGCACTTTTTCTCAGGAAATGGTGCAGAATTTTTAACTCTTCATTGTCCTTTTCAAGTAAAATTTTCAGTTTCTTTGACACAGAATAATGGAGATGATATAGCACTATGTTCTTGGAGCAAGTTTTAGCTCAAAAGTCAGTCCTGCCTCAAAACCAGAACTTCTTAAAAAGGAAAGTGGATTCAGACAGAATTAATTTGCAGTGAAATCCTGTTTTTTCCTGATTTTCTGTGCTTTAAAAAGCATCACCTTCGAGCAATAAAATAAAGAAATTTATATATAATTTCTAATGGAGGAAAATCACCTTCTTTCAGACTGGGAAATGAATTCTTTTCAGCAGCTTATTCTATGCTTCACTGAAATTCATGAACTAGGATTTCTGAAAATTCAGGATGGTTTTTAGAAGTTTGGTGAATGAACTCAGAAGAATGAACTTCTTTTAACTGCTAGACTAAATATAGGTGGACTCTCAGGCTCAAATGGCTCTGAAATTCCAGCTGCTGGCACATGTTGTCTCTAGAGATGAGCTGAAGCACTTGATCTGGGGATGGACCCCATAAGTGCTGAACATGAGTAATAAACCATAAACTCCAGCTCACTGAGTTGCCAAGACATTTTTCCACCGTTACAGGAATACTGAAGCAGAGAATTTTAGGCAGAATTTTGCAAAAGTGTAATTTGGTATTGAACTGCAGTTCACCATCTCTCAAAAACAAACAAAGCAAAAAAACCCCAAACAAACAAACAAAACCACCAAAAATCCTCCAAATCCAAACAAACACCTATGCACCCCCTGCCAAAATATCCCCAAACAAAATTAAAAAAACCCAGCCAAATAACTCAAATAAATGCACTCCCCACCCATGCCTTGATTACTGAGTAGGGGAAAGGCACATTTTTCAAAGAAGACTGTTTTTCTTTGTGCTAATAATACCCAGTCTCACTGTCTTTGCCTTCTGGGAGCCCTGGTACATATAGCCCTCATCTGTCACACTAAGTGACAATGCTCCCAGACCAGCTCCTGTGCTTTGCTGGCGCCTACAGGACCTGGTGAGGCTGCATGTGAGGCTTATGTTGCATTTCTGGAGGCACTCCTTGTTGCTAATATACCTGTTTAGTCAGCATTTCCCAATATTTAATCAAACACATTATTTCTTTCTTCTCTGCTCTTACAGAATCTAAGGAAGATGACTGACATAAAATACCCACTGAAAATTCTTCCCCCTTCAAGCCATTTATTTATTTATCATTTCTCTGACATTTCAAGCTTCAGTATGTGTCTTCAAGATTTCCCTGCAATTAGGCAGACTAGCAGTTTTCTTTTTGGGAAAACCTCAAATTCCCACAGGTCTGAATTCCAGGAGCTTGGTCTTCAGTGCAAATACTGAAGATCACAAGAGTCCCCATATTTCTGTGGAGCACTTTCTCCAAGCTGTTCCTTGAACTGCAGTTTCCCTGAGTGATTTGTGGAGATGAGGAATGCTGCAGGTTAGATTGTGTCTGTGTATGGCAGAGTCCCTCAGCCCCAGGGAGCAGGTGTAGTTGAGATACCAGTGAAGTAAATGCACGCATGAACTGACGTGTAAGTGGCAGAGCTACAGATCCTCAATCCTTCCTATCCTTTGTGTGAGACTCGAATGTGATGTTGGCTGAAGAAGCTGCTGTGATGTGGGTGCACAGTCAGGGCAGAGCCAGTATTCAGCCCTTTCTCTCAGCATGTAGCTGAATGCAGAGTTGAGATGACAGCAAAATAATCTGCCCTGCAATTAAGGAGATGGTGTTCAGTAGTAGCAAGAGGCTATGCTACCTTCTCATCTTTGCTCTATTATTCAGGGTTCACAGCAGTATTGGTAAACTTTGGTATTAAGTGCATCAAATCAGCCAGAGCTGCACTGTGAACTGGGTTCCAGGGTGAGAAACTCACTTCCATATTTGTATTCTGCTAGGAGAGGATGGGATTAGATTTTATG